>APFE030770856.1:26143-125094 GCA_000404065.3 Pinus taeda | reverse complement strand
TTGAGTAAAATATTTGCATGCCTGGTAAGCGATTCGCCAAAAAATTATATATACATATTATATTAATGATAAAATCGCCTTCTAGTTTTCCTATATACCATGGAGATTTGCCCATTTATTATGGATCTGCAATACTAGTTCTCATCAGCAACTGCCCTGTTGAAATTATATTTTTCTTCAAATTTTGAACATGTCTTGCCTCCTTCAATCGCCATTGTTTTCCATTATGTTTCTTTGTAAAACCCTTACCCTTTCCAATGATTTTATAGGGTTTATCATCACCCAAACAACCTACCCAAAATCTCCTTGAACATAGTCATGAAAATATTTCCTATCAGGTGTGCCATGGAATGAGGCTCTTAAATCTACCATCTAGGCATCAATAATATTCTCTAATGAAAGAATCAAATCATCAGGTAACATATCACTTGCCACATTCACTTCATGATTGTTCTCTTGTTTTCCATGTCCTTCTTTTCCCTTCCGAGATTTGCAGTCTTTCTTCAGGTGTCCTTTCTTCCCACATTTCTAGCACATTATTCTTGATCTGGATTTAGATTTATATTTTCTTGACTTATTTTGATTTCCTAGGCTCCTTCCTCTTTCCATTTTTATTCCTGTAGTCTATGCAATAAAGCATTACCTAATGTCTCATTGGTGCTTTTCCCTCACATTTCCTCACTAAGAATGGAACCAACAACATCATCAAATTTTAAAGTACTAAATCCAGAGATAGATTTACTAATAGACATAACTAGCTAATTCCAACTTTTTGGAAATGATTATAGAAATAACACAGCCCTAACTTCATCATGAAAATTTTACCCTACAAAACTTAACTAACTCGTAACTCTGTTAAATTCATTTAAATGATCAACAACAAACCCACCTTTTGACATTTTCATATTAAATAGGTGCTTCATAAGAAATACCTTATTTAAGTCAAATGGTTTTTCATATAATTTGGCCAATGTCATCATTAAACTTTTTTTTTTCATTTCCATTGAAATGTTGAATGCCACTGACGCTGCCAGACACAGTTGTATTGTTCCTAATGCCTTTTTTTCAAGAATCTCCCATTTTTCGTCTTTCTTTTTTTTGCTGAAGCAAGAGACGATCCTACTATTTCATTAAACCAAAAATAAAGTTACAAAATATACAAAAAAAATGGTCCAAGTTTATGGACTCAGAAAAAACAAAGGGCCTCCTGTCATAGACAAGTTCCCCCCAACAACAGTCATTACAAAATTCTTAAATTACACCAAGAGTTAGAAATAAAGATTCTCCTATCACATGGAAAATGTTGGTAACTTTGTCACCCCAACACCATCCATACTTCTCACGCCAAAACATCCCAATAAGACACGTGGAGAAAACGATTTAGCCCCACAAAACAACACGGTTGTTTGAGATCGTATATTTGGTTGACTAGATCTAGCGGTCCGGAGCAGTATCGCGCTGCCAAATTGACCGAAGGTTAGTGTTCGACGGAAGGTAGTATTCATTACACTCCCCCTGCCACGTGTTGGAAGCCTAATGGGTTCGCTTCCAAAACTCCAATACCAGTTACCGCTCAGGAGCCAAGCGATCACCTGAAAACTTCTCTGCACGCGGTTTTCCATTCCACAAGTGGATTGAGGGTAGATTGCCACAACCCGAAATCTTGCCAACTTATACCAACAACTTGCATGATCAATCTCGACCGTTGAATCACTTCGAATGATCTAACGGCTAAGGATCAATTCGCACTAACTAGTCTCATTGTACATTAGTATGCGATGGGGGTGGTTTTTTGGCCGACCCCACCACCACGTGTAGTCCTCTGAATGGTATCGCTTCAAAATTTTCAATGCCACTTCCTGCTTGTGAGGGTTGCGATCACTTGAGAACCATTCCCAGCCCAAAATTCCACTCCCAGACAGAAAAACCCTGGTTTTGCGGTTTCCGAGAGTCCCCTGAGACCAGGAAATATGTAACATTTGCCAACCAATATTTCTTTGAAGAGCCAGGGTCACCCAACAGAGTATCCAATGAATCAATTGGTTGTTGTCTCCATGGACCTACTCCAAACCACAGTCCTATCTTCATCTTCCTGTCTGAAACCCTCAGAGAAATTCCATCCACTTTGCAGCCACTGAAGCTCTGAATGAGCTTGCTGCTCTAAACTTTATAACACCATAGCTCTCTGTTCACTGTAAAATTGAAAAAGTACATTCCTCTATTCATATCACTTATGGATTATTAGTACTACCCTCGATGGTCCTGCTTCTAAACATCAACCAATCTTCCTCGGCTTGATCATGGAAGTTCGCCTTGAGACTCAGTTCGGTTAATTCTTGCCATTTCTTCGAAAATTTTTCCTCTGTGCAATTCACTCCTTGATTGGCCAGTAGATCTGCCAACTTATTGGTTGTTCTTCGAACATGTTTAAAAGTTATAGTATGGAGGCCTTGGAGGTGGTTGTGGATCCATTGAAAGATCAGAATGAGCCTCCAATTCTTTGAGACCTTTTCCGGTGTCGTCCCCCAGTTGATTTTCTTGGATGAGTTAATAATTAACTTAGAATCAACATCAACAATCACATTGTGTTGATTATCATGAAGCAAGAATTCTAAACAATGTTCCATAGCTAGAATTTTTGCCATATTGTTGGTGGCCTTTCCAAGATGACCATGGAAAATAAACAGGATTTTCCCTTTTTCATCTCTTAAAACTCCGCCATGACCCATTATGCCTGGGTTACCCTTTGAGGCTACGTTAATGTTAAACTTCAAAAAGCCCTTAGGGGGAGGTTGCCAAAAGTCAAGCTCAGATTCTTTGAAGAGATTCTTCCCGCTCAGGCTTTGAGGAATGAAACTTTGTAATCCTAGCTGGCAAAGTATCCTCGACTCAAAAGCCAAGGGAGGATTCTCAGGGAGATTTTGGACAATAGAACCCATTGTTTCTTGTAGTTGATTTATGATGTAATCATAAAGGAAAAGGGGCGGTTTTTTTTTCCTTGAAAATCCTATTATTCCTTTCTTTCCAAGTGTTCCAAATGATGAAGCTCGATGTTAGAACCTAGGCAATGTTAAGAGCTTCGTTATTCAAAAAATTGCTTCTCCACTTGCTTAGGGTGTTGATGATGCTTCCATGGTCTCTGTTTGACTGCTAAAATATCGAGGAAAATGAATCCCACAGCTTGGAGGAAAAGGAGCAGTTGTTGAGAAGATGGTCCATTGTTTCCTCTTGCATTTCACAGAGCTAGCACCTGGAAGGCCCCAGGACACCTCTTTTCCTGATATTGTCCCATGTCAAAATATTCCTGTGTTGCACCAACCACGTGAAGAGTTTAATTTTCATCCAACCTTGTTGTCTCCAAAGTCTTTTCCATGCTTTCTCTAGAGCCTGTGAAGCCAAACCAAGGAGAATATTTTTAGCATCCTTGAGATTAAAGGTGCCCTCATTGTTATTGCCCCATCTTAGCTGGTCATTCCCTTCTGAAACTAGAAATTTTCTTCTATCTAACTCTTGCATTAGTATTTTAGCTTTGTCTTTTAATGAGTTGTCATCTGTAAGTTCTAATTTCCTCCATTTTCTCCACTTTCCTGGCACGTTGGATTGATCCCATAAATCCTTAACTTTGATTAATCCATTAGCATCTGTCTCTACCTTAAGTTCCATTAAATCTTTTTTCAAAAGAATGGGTTCTTGTTGCCATCTGTCCTCCAAAAACAGAGCTAAGTTTCCCTCTCTAATTTCCCAGAAGCCATTCTCTTGGACTAGACCTCTATTGTTCCAGGCATTGTTCCATATGTGTGATCCTTTGATATTACCATCCATTCTTATATGATCCTCACTAGGCCATGAACTGGCATATTTTTCTTTCCAAATTGTGGCCCACTGAGGTCTAGGATCATCCAATCCTAGACCTCCATGATTTCTAGGTTTGCAGATTTTTTCCCAGGCTACCAAGGCCCATTTTTTCTTTGCTTCCCCCTTTCCCCAAAGAAAGTTTCTTTGTATGTTTCTGATAAGCTGCAAAAATCCTTTAGGAGTTGGGAGAGAAAACAACATAAAAACAGGGATTGCTTGTAGAACAACCTTTGTGAGCACTAATCTGCTAACCAGGTTTAAGGACCTTATCGTCCATTTTCTAATTTTGTCTTGCAATTTATTGATAACTGGATCCCAGATGCTTTTGTATAGAGGCTTAGCAGTTAGTGGAATCCCCAAATATTTTGAGGGAAGAGAATCCCTTTGAAAACCCAGAATTCTGGCAATGTTCTTTTGAATGGCAATATTAGTATTGAAGAAAAAGATTTTGGATTTGGTGAGATTAACTTCCATACCTGAAGCCTTGGAAAATTCATTTAGAATCTGTTTGAATGCATGAGCTTATTTGACTGCGGGGATTCCTTGTAGCATTGTGTTATCCACAAACTGTTGATGAGTCCAAGCTTGACCCCTGTCAGAGAGTTGGAGACCTTTGATCTTACCGACTTCTTTAGCATGATTAATAGACCGACCCAATCCTTCCATCATGAGGATGAAGAGAAAGGGAGAAAGAGGGCCCCCCTGTCTGAGGCCTCTAGAGGGAAGAAAAGTTTCAGAGGGAGATCCATTGACTAAAATAGAGAAACTTGAGGAAGATTCCAGGGCCAAGATCCATCTTACCTAGTTGTGATCAAACCAAAAAGCTATGAGTATTTTCTTAATGTATTTCCTTCTTAGTTTATCATAGGCCTTAGAAATGTCCAATTGCATGATCATACCAGCTTTTAGGTTGATAGTCATAGAATGAACCACCTCATGAGCTGGAATGATATTGTTAAGAATTTGCCTTCCTTCCACATAACCAGCTTGTTCCACCGAAATTAGGGAAGGGAGGAGAGGTTTGAGTCTATTGGCCACGAATTTTGTTATAATCTTGTAAAACACATTACGTAAAGCTATAGGTCTAAACTTTTCAAGAGTCTGAGCAACCTCCTACTTGGGGATAAGTGCAATGAAAGAAGTATTCAGGGCTTTCAGGATAGTCTTATTCATCCTAGAATCTTCTACCACATTTAGAATATCCTATTTAATAGTACTCCAGTAGGCCTTTAAGAAATCAACGATGAAACTGTCTGGGCGTGGTGCTTTACTATTTTGCATCTCTTTGAGCACTTCGCTGACTTCATCCTCGGTCACTGGCTTGTTGATTGAAATTTTACTCACTGGACACCAGCCTAGGAATGTGCCTTGTGAAGTTTTTGATGGAATTCTCTCTGTCATAACAAGTTTCTTTGGCAATGCCTTGAAAGTGCTTGACCAGGGATTTTTCTATTTCAACATGATATTTTTTAAGAATGCCACTCTCATCCTTGATCACTGAGATTCTGTTGTGAACTATGTTCGCCATTGTGGATCCATGGAAGAATCTAGTGCTTCTTTCTCCCTCTTTGAGCCATTGAACCCACGATTTTTTCCTCCAAAATATTTCCTCTTGTTTGCATAATTCCTCGCATTCTTGATGGTATTTGGTGGCCTGCATATTTCTGGTTTCATAAAAGCCATCTGTGATAAAGACTTGGTTCAGTTCCTGCATTTTACCCTCTACTGCTTTTTTAGCTACAAAAATGTTTCCATATTCATTCTTGTTCCATTCCTTGAGCCTGAGCTTGATGTGTTTTAGTCTTTTTTGAAGAAGGAACATTCTGGTGCCATGAATGTTCATATCTTCTAACTACCATTTGTCAATATTACTGTTGAAATCTAGATGAGAAAGCTAGATGTTTTCAAATCAAAAAGGTTTATTCCTTGGAGTACTAATACTCTGCACCTCCAGAAGAATCGACCAGTGGTCAGATCCTCCAAAGGGTAGGATTCACGTTCTAAAATTTCCTTATTATTGAGCATAAGGTCTTCAGATACCATGAATCTGTCTAATTTTGAAGCCACCTAAGATTCCCCTCCTCTTTTGTTGTTCCAAGTAAAAATTCCATTATTAGTTACAATGTCTACTAACTTCATAGTATCTGTAAAAGACTAAAACTTCAGAGAGTCTTTACTTTGAACTCTAGTTCCACCTTTTTTCTCTAAAAGTGATTTAATCATGTTAAAATCCCCTCCTAGACTCCATGGCATGCCTGCATGTCTGTCTTTGAGTTCCTCCAGAGAATCAAGAAATTTTAGTTTTCCTTCTAGTCTTTGAGGTCCATACACATTAGTGATTAGGTATGTTTCCTTGTCTCCAACAGGCTGTATGACCATAGAAAGATAATCTCGTGTTGCCTTAACATCTACAATTTCTATTTTCTTAGGATTCCAAAGGGTGAGTATACCTCTAGCTGTATTCTTTGCTTTGACTTCCAGAAATTCATAACTATTGAGCCACCTGCTATGAATCTGTTTTAATTTATGAATGGAACATTTGGTTTCTTGGATGAAGATCACATCCGAAGCTATTTGTTTCATTATGTTACTAATCAGTCTATATTTTCTTTTACTACCAAGACCTCTGATATTCCAATAAGTAAACTTAATTATTAATTATTGGTAAAGGAGTAGTTAGTTAGGTCTTTCATCTTACCTAAGTCTATCATTACCTTTCCACATTCCATTAATAACTCGTTCTGCATTTTCCTGCCTCTTTTTTTTCCTGGATTTCTGGGTGCTAATCCAGGTATGGGTTTTGTATTTTTTACCCCTTCATTGCTTTGATTTTCCTTGCTCCTTTGCCTCTCCGGTCCTTTGTTTCGTTTTTTCCATAGATATAGTTGTTGGACTTTAATGAACTCCTCTAGAGGTAAAGATTCTATCCCTCCTTTATTTCCTTGAGATAGAAAAACTTCCAGATCAAGATTCTCTTTCTCCAGAATTGCTTGAAGTTCTTGGTCCTCTGTTTCCATCTCACTTTGGGTCATCTCATGATCCATCTCTGTTTATGCATCGCTCACTATCGTTTCTATCTGTATAATTTTATCTGGTGTTTGTTCCTTGTCCTCTTCTTTCCCTTCTTCTATTAATTCCTTCCCCTTTGTCTGGTCTGTTGTGTTATCTTCTTCTTCCACTTCTAAGACTCGGAACCTATTTTGGCTGGTTTGTAGTCCTTCAGATTTCTGTGTCTTTGATCCCTTCTTCCTACTTTTTCCTTTGTTTGCCACTTTGTGAAAGATTTTGGAGTCTTTTATAGTGTTAGCTTTACCCTTATTCTCTATTTTAGTGAGAGGGAAATTCCTGAATAGGTGCCCATGTTCATGACATTTGCGACATTTGAATGGAATATGTTCATAGTCTATGGTTTGAACCCATTCATGATCATGAACTTCCAATATTATCTCTTCTGGAAGAGCTCCCGAGAGGTCCATCTCCACAAATATTCGAACAAAGGAAGTATACTTTCCCCTCCTAGTGGCTTTAGAAGCTTTAACAAACCATCCTAGCTTATTTCCTATGGCTATTAAGGACTCTGTTTGCCAATAATCAAGCGGAAGAGAGTAGAGCCTTACCCAAATCAGGACTGAAGTAAAGATCTCATGTTCGGGGACAAAATTCATGATCCAAGGTCTCATATAGAGACCAGCAGCAGCAAAGAAGTAAGGCCAACCTTCAAAAACTCTATCCTTGTCTTCAATGTTTGAAAAAACCATGGTAAAGAAACCCTTCGAACCCAGATGTAAGTCAATGCTTCCTTTCGGTTTCCAGTGGTATCTTATCCACATTTGTAAGGTTTTTTTAGTGAGCCATAAACCCATGAATTTGCAAATTATTGCATAGGTTTGCATACATTCCCTATGCTCTTGTAGAGCAGGCTCATTTAACGTGACTCTTGGAGTAACATCGGCTTTAGGCTTACATGGGCCCATGTGTGCTTTGTTTTTTGTTCCCTGTTCCTTGTCTTCTTCCTCATTTTCTTTAATAATACTTTTCTCCTTGGATTCCTATCCATCTTGTTCCTCTTCACTGTTCTTATTCCTTCCCTTTGTAGGTGCTCTATTATCTTCCATAGGTTTTTTCCCCCTGCTGGTCACGGCATGCTTGAAGGAGGGAGTGGAGCTCCCTCATTTGCACCCCTCCATGGATTGTTGCCTCTGCAATAACTCTGTAACCCTAGTTTTTTATTTTTTTGTCTTTCGCCCGTTCCTCGATCTTCATTCATGATGCCCATTTTTCATCTTTCATAATCGTCGACTTCTTTGAATTTCTACTCAATGGTAGTTAAAATATTTCTGATACAAATAAAGGCTTCCATTTGCATCTTTTATAGCTGGTAGTTTTGGCAGTTAAATTTCTCAACCCTAAACCTACCATCTTCTACAATTTCTCCCACTCAAACCAGGAACCCTTCTCTCCTGTAAATTTATCAGCCAAATAAACCTTCATCTATAATACCAGTTGTTAGAAATTAATTAACGAAGCAATGAAATACACTAAATATTTCGGAAACAAAAATACATAAACACATAAAACAAGAGAGAAATAGATATATGTGGTTCACCCAATTTGGGCTACGCATACGAAGAAGCAGCCAGTCCTTCCTTGTATATTATCCAACAACATGAAGAGATACAACCTACAATAGATTTGTTGTAATTTCATCTTCGCTCTCACATAGTCTCCTCTCTCTTTATCGCTCAGAATAATAATACACAATCACAATACAATTCCCTCATATAAACTGAGGGTTGTGTTAAACTAAATTAATGTAACTTCTACCATCATATCCTCCACCTAATGAACAACCCAAATTGGCTACGAAATTATAATATCTTACAAGGAATTTTTTCATCTAATGGTGATTAAATGGGTGACTTTTCTACCCCATTAGGAACAAAGATCCAATGCGGCTGAAAGGAAAAACATTTAAACAATCAAGAAGATAATCAAGCTCCACACCTAACACTTTTGTTGTTGCTATTAATTCTTGCATTCAATTTCAACCACCCAAACCAGTAATTTCAACTATGATTTCTTGTACCAATCACATGATTTCCATTAGATTCAAAATAAATTGAAATAAATTGACATCATACCTCATCGATGGCCCATCAATAAGGTGCACTTGCAATTTTGTTGACTTCCTATCACAACAAGTCAAACTAATTGTTTGATCAAATCATCATGAATAAACATATCACTTCTGGTTTGCTCAAAAATCAACCATCATAAATCATAATCATAGATCACATGTATAATAAATATTTAAATAAAACATTGATACTTGTCCTTCATTATGTTCTTTACTTCTACCTTTGTTCTTTATTCTTTCCATACACACATCGGATTGGTTTTCACACTGATAAGCACCTAGTACTTTTCTCTTCAACATGTACACATACACACAATGTACATCACAAGCATACACCCACACACGTCTTAAAACACCACACAATACATACACCTACAACCGATGTATAACACAACACATACATATACACCCATTTTACACCACAACATAATACATACACCTATACCCAATGTAAAACACAACACATATACATATATAAAGTAAAACATAATGAATACGCATGTCACGATACAAGGACTACACAACACATAAAACAATATCACATATATACAACACGTGTATCATATGTACACAATACAACATGTACATAACACTTCTTGCAAAATATGTACATAACACCACATGCACAACATGTACACAACACCACAAGTACACAACACCATCTACACAACATGTACACAACACCACCAACACCACATGTACGCAACACCACCTGTAGGACATGTACACAGTACCACCCGCATAATTTGTACATAGCACCATATGCATGCAACACCGCATGTACCACATGTACATAGCGCCACATGCACACAACACCACATCTACAACATGCACACCACTCCATATGTACACACCACCGCATATACATCATACACACAAAACCTATCATACAATCACATAAATACATAAATACTTACATATCTACATATAAAAATTAGCATGGAGCAACCATGATCCCTAACAACCCTATCGGACAATGGTATACATACATGTACGTATACATATATAGACATTAGAATAATCATGATCACAATGTAATTACCAGATAACATAAGGTATAGGTTAAGAGAACTCTATTTATTCATGCATCACATGCACAACATTGAGAACAACAGTTTCCAACTTAGCCAAGGCATCTGACATCTCAAATCCATTCACTTTACCTTTCCTGTTACCTTTCTCATGACTGTCCTGCCACCATCCATTTACCACGATGGACCCATCCAATCCAAATGATGTCATATTATTTCCTTCATATAACCTTTATTCATGCATCAAGCTTCATCTGAGTCTTACATTTCTTGTTGGGCTTAGTTCAGTGCTACCCAAGCTCCATTAACCTCCTCTTTCCCAAGACCCTCAAAACATAAAAGACAAGAATAAGAAGGAAAACAAGAAGAAAAATAGGAAAACCAATAAGAATACAACACCACACGAAAAGTGGCATGGCCATGCACCAAACATAAACAAAATTGCAATTCAAGTGCAAACAAATTGCAAAAGACAAAAACCAAAAAACTAGCAACAAATACCATGACTCAATCCCCATGGTTTCCAATGCTTCCAAGGGAAAGCTCAACCCGAGCCTTCTTCAAGATTTCATGGAAGTCTCTTTGCCATGCATTTCCCTACATCATACTTCCATAAACTTCATAACTGTCAGTGCATAAATAAACATAACAATATACTAAGTTACCTTGTTGTACCCAACATGCTGACCTGTAAGTGAACACATACATATGTCATCTCTTCAGGGACTCCAATTTCATTGACATATCCACCCATGACTAAAATAAACTATTATACCTTTCAAATACATGCTCATGAATATAGTACATCTCCACATAATGTTAGATAAAGTCAAAGTTAAGAAGAATTATTTTATTCGTGTAAAGATCTCATTCATTTGGAATTGTGGTTTCCAAACATAGCCAAAGGAATACTCACCCAATTCCTTTATTTTAAATTTTACCTTGTTGTAACTGATTCTTATCATGCATTATCACATCACCCAACGATTAGTTATATAAACAAATCAATTGTTACATTTTCATGCTAATACCAAGCATGTTTCCCCACAACTATTCACACATGTTTGTCACATGTTCCAAGGATCAAGACATCAGGTCTATTAATTTGAAATCAACATTTACCAAGACTAATGACCATTTGATAATTTTCAATCAACTCATATTCATAATTCATAATACTACAACTAGTACCCACTTTCACTCAAGTGCATATCAGTGATCTCGACACATATTGTTTTAGTACAACCATCTTAAAACAATATCATTCCTTCATGTAATCTTATAGACACATACTCAAATCATGAAATTAATCAAATATTCAAACAACTTGTAAGCATACCATGTTAGATAAACCAAATAGATGACATAATCAAGCTCATACCTCAATGTATCTTAGGGAAGGCTATCATATATGCATAAGTCATTCCAAATTAGTGCGACACAATATCACAAGTATATTGACTCATACCTAAATATCATAACCATAACCATCTGCAAAAAACAATAGAGATTAACACGATACATATAACATCAATATATTATCTGCGCTGACTATAATCATCATGCATATGATGACAATGCATATAACAACAATTTAACTACCATGCATGACTATCCAACAAATGTGCTTATGACTACACTAATCAACCAACATTTATCATGCATGTAACCATAACAAAAATAGAATGATAGGCATGTACATAACCATAATGCTTATAAAAATCATTAACCAATATACATGCATGCCCAACATACAAACTGATATGACGATATGCTCTTACCCCAAGCTCCAATGCTTCAAACTCACTGTAATGATCTGCATCTCCTACTCTATCTCAACCAACATATCACCATCATGATGACACAAACTGAAAAGCTGACTATCACAATGCATGCATAACAATCACATATACAACTAACATGCATGCATTGAAAACGCATTCCACCCATCCAATCCAATTGTTTGAACCTAAAAGCTCTGATACCACTTAGTAACTCCTCCCCGCCCCCACCCGAAATCTACCCAGTTTCATCAACCTTCCTAGGGAAACATGAGAGGAGGACCTACTATGACATGATCCAACATCCTAAGTACAGTTAAGGAAGTGGAATTGACAAACTGAAACTTTATTGATCTTCCTCAGGAGCTATAGGACCCCTAGGATCTAAGCAACCACTCCAGGTGCCTAGACCCTGAGCTAGATTGCTTTTTCACTGCCTAAGCTATTAGTTGCATGCATAAGCATGTAGTCGTGCAATGGTAGGACTCTAGTGACATGCATAAGTATGCAAATTAGTGACTAAAACCCCCATTTCTCAGTTCTAAGCCTACAACCACGATATTTGTGCCACCTTTTCAGGGCTAAACTCTAGATCAATACCCAGAAGTTGATGAGACTTTCCAAAAAAATGAATGACATAAAGAAAAATCCTCTAATACAAAACTTGATCAAGGACCTAACCTTACCAAACCTAACCATGATAGGCATTTCATCAAACATATGGCATACATGTAATCTACAAGTCATGAATGCATGGAAAATAGGGCTCTGAAACTTATCTAAGATTCACCAAGGTCTAATACCCTCTCATAATATTGAAATAACATTTTTTATTCCATGCATTCATCAACCATTCATATATTCATCAAACATGTCAAGAGCCATAAATAATATACATCACATAACCAACAAATAACCATAATATAAACCATGGAAGCATATCCATAATATCACCATCATAATCAATACATATGATCATAGATCAGAATATAAAATACCTCTTATAAATATATGAAAATTCCAACCAAGTAAGGGACTTCCATGTACCACCCGACCATAAATTGGGCTGAACCAAATATCTCTTTCAGCTAATCACCCCCACGCCATATTCCAAGCATGAATGTAGGATCTCATGGAATAAACCAACTAAAACCAAACCAGGGATTCCAAAGGCCAAACCACCTCAACCCTCAACCAATGATTCCACCTCATGGTTAGACATCACAAGTCATCACCATATCAGTCTCTACCCAATTTTCCTAGGGCTCCATAGTGTTTGTTCCAACCTAACTCTAAGATTAGTAAGTCAACTCATAGCTTCTACAAGGCTCTAAAGAATTTGTCAAGCCAAGGCTCCAAGTCTAATAACTCAACCCACCAAGGGCTCCATAGAGTTTGTACAACCAAGGCTTTTAGGACTAGTAATTGAACCCAAATTGTTTCAGGGCTTCTAGAGTGTTTGTCCAACCATGGCTCCAGAACCTAGTAACTCAACCCATAGCCATAAGGAACATGAGAACCAACCAGAAAATAAATGGATGAAACCACAACTCAATGGCTATTTAGGAAATGGAAAGGCTAGGCAAAATCACCATCGATTGAGGAAATCCTCCATGCCGATGATAGATCATAACCAAATAAGCACATGCATATACCATGCATGCCAAGACTTGCAAGGAAATCATACATGCAACTCGATACCTGCAAAGCAATCCCGTTGTAGTTATTGATCCTGCTATTCCCTTGGGATTTCCCTCTTTCCTTTGCCTTCTTTTCCAAATCTAATGAAAACTAGATTGCTCCAAGAATGCTCCAAGAATATTCTATGTGCAATAGTATGAGAGAGAAAAGAGAGAGAGAGAGTTCGAAGATAAAACTAAAAAAAGTCTCACACACTGACTAAATCCTATGAACTGATCCTCAAAAGTTGTTATATCATTGAGGCCTCAATTTTTTTCAATTTCCTCTAATTTTTCCTTCAATTTCCTCCTCATGCAAATATGTGACCTATCATCTCCCCTTTCTCTTATTTTCTTTTATTTTCGTAAATAAATGTCAATTAATGCCTCTTTTCCTTTCCTAATTTCCTTAGCCATAATAAACCAAAAGTGACACTGACTAAGATGTTTATCCGACCATTTAGCTTCGAATACATGTCCCATGAACTTGGTCTTACATATATTTTTTTTACATGGAAAATCAACAAGGGATTTTTACATTTTCCTAGTACTTAACGCAAATATAAATGGAGGGATGGATGCATATAGTCTCGAGAAACTACTTAGGGTGGTAGAACTAGCTGGTGTATGCCCTAAAGTGAGAAAAATAGGTATTTTCGAAATAGAATGGACCCTATCACACCTATCGATGGAAATCAATACATCACGTATGAAACTCTAGAATTAGATCATGGTGAACGTCCCATCTATCCCACGGTGGATGCACCACTCCCACTGTCCGTTTAATGAGAGAACATGGAAAAAGGTTCAGTGAAACAAAAATTCACTTGTACAAGTATGAGGTCAACAACATTAGTCAAAAATGGGTTGACATGTGGTGGTGAAAATTCATCTACTACTTCAAGGATGACTTGATCTTCCCCATCTAACCCAAATATAACCCTCCCAAATATAGTTCGATCTAAGCCCTCTAATGATAGAGTTATCATATGTCTCTATGGTGGTAGACCCTCATATTCAGTAGAATTGTTTCTAAAAATTCAAGATCGATGTATAATTTGGTTTCTTAATAGTCATTCTTGCTTGTGAATTCTTACCAATTCATATGGATATCCAAGATTGGTAAGGGAAACATGACAAAGAGTTGAGTTACACATAAAACTAAGGTTTAATTTCCATGATATATCCTTAGTGTCCAACATAGATATTTTCTTATCCATCCTAAATTGAGGCCCTAAAAGAGGGAGTTAACCTAAGGGACTATAGTTGAACAGAAATGAGAAATACTATTAGGTAATATGGGCTAAGGGAGTGTTTAAGCCTCGAAATTCATTGGAAAAACATGGGTGATAACCACCTGGTCTAGACCTTAAAAGCAACTCCTTTTCCGTTTGGTATAGTGTCTTCGACTGGGGATAATGGGACCAGTTTCCGAGTGAGGATTGATTTGGTAATGTTGTTGGGCTGATATAAGATATAATGAAGAATGATTCAACTAATAATGATCTAATCTAAACAATAAACATATTCATCTATTTTATTCTAACATTACCTTACTATAAATATACTTGGGAATAAACTAAGATATGTGATCTATAGAGATGTCTCAAAGAAACTGGTAATAAAGATTATTCAACTGCTAAAAGAAATGAAATTGTGAATGATAATTGTTTTTGCTAAATCGTTAGACAAAATAATTGAGAAAATTTTATCGCATATAATAATTGTGCATGTATTCAATAAGGATTTAGAGCTAAAACATCATACAAAAGTGAAATAATGTAGAACTACAACTCAGATTTTCATACATAAGACAATAAAAGAAAGAGTAATGCTAATGCATAAATAAAACACGATCATAAGATAAAAGTAACATATATGAAAGTCCTGCTCATGGGCTCAATAATATTGATCCACTTTCATCCAATCAAATACACTCTAAGAGTAAATAAGTGCAATTTTAGTAGAGTATGCTTCAATATTAAAAAAATAGATCGTGTTCCAATAATTTCATCAAAACCTTCACAAAAATACAAAAGCCTAATGTCATGTAAAGTGTTTTTGATAAAATCTTGGACCCCTCTCTAAATGCATGAGGGGGGTTTAAATACTATAATACATGCCTCAAAAATAGATTATTACATAAAAATTTGAGGAGGTTTCAAACAACCTTCCTCAGAATAAGTGAAACAAAAACTAAAAATAAAAATAAATGACAACAAGCTTTTTCAAATTGAATGGTCCTACTCGGCCATTCAATTCTTGAGCTTGAAGATGTCTGTCATTGTCTTAACCTAGGGAGGTTGGCCAATTATAGATCTCAATTGCCCCATGAATACAACATTAGTGAGAGGTGGAACCATCTTTTGAGCAAAATTAGTTAAACAACATAGAGTCATCCAATGACTATGTGGTTTTACAAGAAATCGCTAGTATGTTTCCCAATCGAGCTTAGACAGTTGCTTGATTGCTTCTGCATTTGTTTGGGTAGTTTCTTTCCATTGTTCTTCCAACTTTTTAACATTCAAGAGAGCTTTTGGACTGCATTGTATGATAATATTAGCAGTGTGGATATTTTCATTGACAATCCCAATGATGTTTTTTGCAGTACTGGTTGCTCTTGCTACTGTCCTCTCTATTTGTTTTAACTCTACATCCCAATCAGTAAATAAGATGTCTTTGTCAGATTCCTTGATCTTTGGTAGATCGACCTTCTTGCCTTCTTTGGATTCTTGCCAAGAAATGAAATCTACTATTATTTTGTTTAGCTCTTCATACTCTAATCTTTGATCAAGCACTTGATTTTTTAATTTGTCACTTGATTCACAATAAGGTTTGATCATTGAAATTATTTGACATAATATTTCCTATGGTTGTATCAAAAGAGAATTTAACTCAAGTGCCTCTTTGATAAATTCATCTACTTGAGGGTTTCCTTTGAATTTTTCCAATATAGCTTGCATTTGGTGAATCTTTGTGTTCTCCATTGCCATGTCTATCTGATGTTATACTATCATTTCCTCAAAATTTTGTTGAAGTTGTACCAATTGTATTTCTACCTACCTATTGGTGCTTTGTCTTTCTTACTCGAGTTGTTGTTCAAGTAATTGAACTCTTTCTTCCTTCTCCTTCAATAATAGTTGAACCTCTATTACCTTATCAATTGTTGATGTTGCATAAGCTCCTGCATATTGTGATATCTTTGTGAGGTTGTCTGATGCATCCATGGGGGTGTCTCTCCACACTATCTCCATTGGCTCACTTTCAAGAATTGTTGTTGTCAATACATCTAATGTTATTTAAATTCTCTACCTTTTTACTATAGCCTTATGTGTAGGATTGTAGAATATATCTAAGGGCAGTATTTCTTCAGCCTTCAAAACAATTTCATAAGTTGGATGTCCCAGGATGACTTTAATGTCTCGAGTAGTTACAATTTCTTGTGTTGTGGCTTTTGGATTTACAACTCGTTGAGTGTTTTGTGGTGTCTAGAATCCAGATGTTCCCTAAGAACATTCTCTATCTGGATATTTTTATTAAATTTATCCCACTCCTGTTCAAGATTGATGACTGGGGTCTTTTCTGTTTCAACCCGTAGGGGACTAGTCTCCATGTCTTGTTCAATTGAGACATTCTCGGTCGTTTCTTGACAATCTTGTTCTATATCCTATTCAAGGTCTACCTCGTGGATTCCTTATTTATTCTCATATTCATGTTCAGAGTCTTCAAAACCCTGAGTTGACTTATCTTGTGATTCTTCATCAGAATTGTGCCTAGAACTCTCCTCCAGGCTTACGTTGGGAGTAGGTCCTCTTACTTCTTCAATTTGTAATAGGTCCAAAAGGACCTATTCGAGCCTTTTATTTCTATATATGTGGAATTCTATGAGGTCCTTTAGGTCTATATTTAGTGATGCTAAGTTGAAAACTTGTGAAAATCTCACCGCTAGCTCAAATAAATCATCAAACAGATCTTCCTCATGACTAAATCTCCTGACTTTGACCATGATAGTAAAATCCTTGGCAACCTGGTTGGGGTCATATTGTCTACCTGACACGGTAGCTAGATTTAGGGCCATGATGTTATTTATTTCCTTAGATGCATGTTTGAGATCATGTAATGCGAAAGCAACACATTGTAATGGGAAGGTTGGTCAAATGGATTTCTTCTGCTACTTAAGGCTTTTGGTGATTCCATCACCCACTATCTGATAAGTTGTTTCTCGTGCTAGTTTTTTATCTAGAACATAGTATGGGAGAACATGGGGAACAGTTATACTCTTGAAAACTCAAATATAAGTGAACCATTCCTCACTAAACCATCTCGCCACCGACAATATGTCTACCTTTTCTTCCTCTAAAAGCTTGTGGGCTTTCTTATCAAAAATGCTCTGATAAATAGGTAACATGATGCCATGACAAATCTTATAAAAATGGGAGCCAAAATATGATTCCCACAATATTTTATGATAAACATGGATGGGTGTAGGATCTTTTAAAGTCCATTTCCAACCCATGTTTGGAAAATGTGAGAAAAAACATATAGCATACATGACATAAGCACTCATGTAAAAGGGAGGGATAACCCGAGTGGAGACAGTTCTATTATGTTTATATTATCTAATGGGCATGTCTAGGTTATCTGACAAAATGGAACTCTATCTCAAAATGGTAGCATTTACAATTGCGTCAATCAAGGGAACCAATTGAATGGAAAATTTGGTGGTATCATCTTTTCTGAATATTCTACACAGCATTGTAGTTGCAAAGTTGTATGGGGCTGACAAAGCTATGATGGGGTACATACCAGTTTTCTCCTGTCTAAAATTGTTGGACCCAAACCTCCAATTCTACATAACGTCCATTAGATCTTCATTCTCTTTGGAAAAATGCTTGATAAAATCTTTTCCTTAGATCTTCTGTGGCTGCAAAAGATGGTACATTTGGCTCAAATTGTCTATTTTGAATGATCCCATAACATCTTGCCTAGATTTTCAAAACATTCTATCCAAAACATCCACTTCATCAATAATCCATCTTACCATATCTTTGTATGGTAATATTTTTGGTCTTGTAGCGATCTTGTTTAGAAAAGAGAATGTTGCTTTGAAGTAAGAAGCATCAAATGAAGTCATGGCATCCACTATTTCCTTAACCTATAGGGGCCTTGGGTCTTCTACCTCTAGTAAATTGTACATTGCTTCCCAAGTCGTAGTTCTCCCATCTTTGTTACAAGTTGATGCAGGAGCATCCAACTCAGCAATTTCATTGTATTTTAGTAGACATAGGGGGTCTTTTATTTTCAAGGAAGTTGGTTTCTTGAGTATTAAATTAATGTAATTATTAAGGTTTCTAAGTAAGTTTATGAGAGATATTAAGAATAGGAATTAATTAAATATTGTGAGGATATTTGAAAATGTTCCCGAATGTTGGAGAAAATGAGAGATTTAGGCTAGTTAAGATTCCATAGGGATTGAGAGATTTTGAAATCAATTTTAAATCTTAGATTAGGAATTGGTTTCATGGTTTGTCGAACTAGAGAGGATCCTTAGGGATTAGTTGAGTCGAAAGTGGATTTAGAGGATATTCAGGATTTAGTTCAAAATATTAAGGATTTGAACCGAAATGGGTTAGAAAACATTTTGTATAAATGTAAACCTAAAAGGCATAGAGAGAGTTAGTTAGTGGGTTAGAGTTAGAATCAGAGTTTAGAGATTAGATAGGGTTTGACTGTAAGCCTACAGGTAGGAAAGGAAAAAGGCCACAGATTAGAAAATTAGGCCAGAGAGAGATTCATTATGTAAATAATTATTTATAAATACGGAGAATTTGATTCCTGAGTTGTGTGGTGTGTATTGATTAATGGAATTATAAATTGTGTGTGAATTAGATTAATTTCTGCATAGTATATATATGCAGGTGGAATTAAAGAAGAACAAAAAGGTGGAGAATGAAGGATAGGTGTCTGATCGTTTGAATCCGATTGAAGGATCAAAGTTGAATTTCAGATGTGATAGCACTTCAAAGTACGTAGAAGTAAGTTCAAGAGGAAGTTGCGTTGAAGAAAAACCAAAGATCAGAAACCCTGGAGAAAACCTAAACCATAGAAGAGTAGAGAGAGGACAATGTAAAAAGGAGTACAACAATCAGAAGTGATTGAATAATCTCAAAAAGGATAGATGCATAAAGAATCATATAGGCAAGTAAGATGAATAGACCATAACACTGAGGAATTGCATAAAGACGAAGAAAGGAAAGGAGGAAGAAATGGAGTAACTGTGCACAAGAACCATTGGATCAGTCTGATCAATGGACATGATTAATAGAATAGGATCGATGAAGATCTTATCGTGCAAAATAAATTCAAGAAGTGAAGGGATGAGATTAAGCCACGTGACAACAGAATAATGGAGTGATCTATGACAGTGGTAAGTAGTATCTCGCGCGGTCTCAAAATGGTAAACGGTATTTTACAAATTCACACAATTAACCTAAGGGGTTGACATGTAGCACATCGGTGGGGAAGCAAAACTGCTTATCTCAGGTGCTGTCGACTTGTTATGTATCGTGCTAGTAATTGCGCGATATTACACGATCATCGTTAAATTGAGGTAAATGAAATATACAGTGGAGATCGGTTGGGCTAGTTGGTGCGTGATATGTTGCAATATCCATTGGATCAGATGGGATAGATCGACGATGGTAATTTGGAGCACCCAAAACTAAAGTGTTGAAATAAATACGTCAGTTGTGTGACATGCGGTTGATGATGATTGGTCAAGTTTGTTGTGGATAGGACGGTAAGAAAATCCACGAGTATAATCTAATTAACATGTGATTAAATAGCTTCCACTTAAGAATTTAATTAAGAGCATTAAACCTTGGTTTAAGAAGGTTTTACTAAGCAAGAATATTAAAATTCCTGGGACATAGTGTGACATGCAATTTTATTTGCATAATGTGGGTAGATGCGGATTTTGCTGCATCATTTTTGGTATCAGAGCTTAATAAGAAAATTCTGTGAGTAAAAATTCTTTGAGAAAACTTAGAAAAAAGTTATGTTTTGGAGGTATGTATACAGGCAAGAGGAGATCAGATTTTAAATTTGACAAACAGTAGGCACACAGAGATAAAGTTTTGCAGAATTTGCAGATGCAAAGAAACATAAAACAATCCATTCAAAGTGCATGTGAATGGTAGAACAAGATCATGTAGAGATCTTGAAGGTGAGATGATATGTTTTTGTTTTAATTTGGTTTGAAGATGTGGTTTCAGAATTCAGGTTGTAGAAAAAAAGGTATCTCAATAAAAGAAAAGAAGCAGTAATGAAGAAAGCTGGTAAGAATTTCTGAGTGGAAGAAGACGTGGCGAGAACCTAGTATTTCACTATGATTGAAATACAAGAGGACAATTGTGTTCTTAAAAGGTGCAGATGAGTTGAAGCTTAAAAGGAGAAGAGAGAAGTTCTCAAAGAGGTTCGAGAGAATAGAGAACCAAGTGTTTGCCAAAAGACCCAGTACAGAGGAAAGCTTGGTGAGGTAACTAACAACAGGGAGGACTTGTTGTTGTAGAGGCTTTAATACAGTTCATAGTAAGTGATTGAGGAACTCATGAAGATAGAGAAGGAGATGACTACTGATAATCATAATAGAGATAAAAAAGGTTCTGAGGAAGACCACAGAAGAATAAAGGTGGAGAAAGAGGATGCCAAGGCAAATGGAATATAGAGACAATTAAGTGAAGAAGAATATGAGAGGGAGAAGGCTGAGATTGTAGTTCATCTTGAGTTATTGATGGAGATGTTGTATATAAATAAAGAATATGAGAAGCATGGTTATGTCATAAGAAAGAAATTAAATTGGCAGAGGCTACAAGAGAAGAGAAATCAACAGGTGAATATGTAGTTAGTGGAAGAGTTGATGAAGCTTGAATAGGTAGTTAATGTTAAATTGAAGTCTGAAAAACTTAGAGAAGCTGAGTTGAAAATGAGCATTTCCATTTGTGGAGCAGAACAAGTTAAATTTCTGGGTGAAGATGAATACTGGAGATATGTGGAAGATATTATGAATTATTGTGAGAATTCAAGATAGAAAGAAGTTTACTTTGCTAAGGAAGGAATTATTGATGATTTTCTGAACTGTTGGACAAATTCAAATCTGTAGGAGGATGTAAAACCTTGTATTTTTGAATCTAATAATTTTGATGTGATTATAGGTTTTGCAGAAGATGAGCAGTATTTTGAAGCTGTCAAAAGTATGGAAGAGTATCTTTCATAATATAAATAATTTGAAGTAAAGAATGATGAATAATGTCTCTTGAATGAGAAAAACAATGAATTATTACAACAGAAAGAATTTAGTAACACATTGATGTTTGAAGTTGTTACAACACATGAACAGTTCCTTGTGAAAGAAGGAGATGAGAACCAAGTGCTTGCCAAAAGACCAAGTACAGAGGAAAGTTTGGTGAGGTAACTAACAGCAGGGAGGACTTGCTATTGTAGAGACTTTAATACAGTTCATAGTAAGTGAGTGAGGAACTCATGAAGATAGAGAAGGATGTGACTACTAATAGTCATAACAAAGATACCAAAGGTTTTGAGGAAGACCACAGTAGAAGAAAGGTGGAGAAAGAGGATGCCAAGGAAAATGGCATACAAAGACAATTAAATGAAGAAGAATATGAGAGGGAGAAGGCTGGGATTGCAGTTCATCTTGAGTTATTGATGGAGATGTTGTAGATAAATAAAGAAGACTAGAAGCATGGTTATGTCATAAGGAAGAAATTAAATTGGTAGAGGCTACAAGAGAAGAGGAATCAACAGGTTAATATGTAGTTAGAAGAAGAGCTTATGAAGCTTGAACAGGTAATGAATGTTACATTGAAGTCTGAAGAAACTAGAGAAGTTGAGTTGAAAATGGACGTTTCCATTTATGAAGCAGAACAAGGTAAATTTCTGGGTGAAGATGAAGACTGGATATCTGTGGAATATCTTATGAATTATTGTGAAAATTCAAGACAAAAAGAAGTTTACTTTGTCGAGGAAGGAATTATTGATGATTTTCTGAACTATTGGACAAATTTGGATTAGCAGGAGGATGCAAAACCTTGTATTTTTGAATCTAATAATTTTGATGTGATTATAGGTTTTACAAAAGATGAGCAATATTTTGAAGCTGTCAAAAGTACGGAAGAGTGTCTTTCAAAAGATAAATACTCTGAAGTAAAGAATGATGGAGAATGTATCTTGACTGAGAAAAGTAGTGAATTAGTACAGTAGAAAGAATTTAGTAATACATTGGCGTTTGAAGCTGTAACAACACATGAACAATTTCTTGTGAAAGAAGGAGTGAGATACAATCTGAAGAGTTGATATGTGAAGCAATAGTTGAGACTGTTGAACCTTGTAATTTTCAAACTGATATTTTGTGCATAAATACAGGAATTATAAGTACTTATGAAGTACTTATGAAGTTTCAAAGAGAAATTAAATTGCTGGAATATTTGCTGGAAAACTTAGAGTATGACAATGTGATTGTGGAGGAAGCAATTCACTACAGTGGACAAGAGTAGAAAGACATCATTGAAGCAGATGGTGTGGAAGCGAGACTTGCTAAAATTTTCGAGAGTCCTTTGGAGAATTCTTTAAAGAGGTTGAATCAGCATAATGATGTGCTGATAGAGAAAGAAAAGTCAAAGAAGCATACTGAAATATTGCCAAAGGAAGAAGAGGTAATGAGGCCTTATATTTTAAATTACGATAATTGTTTTATGATTAAAGGATTTGATGAAAATGAGACATACATGTTTCAAGTTGAAGAGCTGGTTTTAGAACTGAAGAAGACTAGAATTTGCCAGGTCGGACATGATGATGAGGAAAATGAAAAGCATGAAGATATTGTGCTTGAAGAAATTAAATTGACTGTCTAAATAAGTCAAGAAGTGAAGGACAAATACTGAGGGTTGTCAAAGAATAGGAAGGAAAATATGTTGGAATTGATGAACAACATAGTGACATATTTGAGAGGAATCAGGTATGAGGGGAATTAGAGGACCATATATTTTTTGAAAGTAAATTTATAGATATTGAAGGGAGGTTGTTTGAAAAGTCACAATACGATAGGGATGAAAGGGCGTAGTAATAATCCAAAAACTTTAAAGAGAAGATAATGAACAACAGTTTGAAGATGAGTGGACAAAGTACAACAACAAATGGAAAAGTATGTATCAGCCCAAGGATGTGATGGAGATAGAGATTGAAGGATAATGCCAATTAATGATGAAGCAGTCTAGGTGGAGGAGATTGACAGCAACAGGAAGAGTGATCAATTAGAATTTGAAACTGATTGAAAATTAGAGGAATATGAAATAGAAGACAACAAACATACAACAACAACAAAGCAATAGAGCATTCAGACAACTACAAAATAAAGTGTGGGACCCTAAAGGTTTTCTATCAACATATGAGAACACATGATCTAGAGATCATGAATGTTTTCAACCTTGGAAGTCTAATGCAGGAGCATCCAGCTCAGCAATTTCATCGTATTTTAGTAGACATAGGGGGTCTTTCATTTTCAAGGAAGTTGGTTTCTTGAGTATTAAATTAATGTAATTATTAAGGTTTATAAGTAAGTTTATGAGAGATATTAAGAATAGGAATTAATTAAATATTGTGAGGATATTTGTAAATGTTCCTGAATGTTAGAGAACATGAAAGTTTTAGGCTACTTAAAATTCCATAGGGATTGATAGATTTGGAAATCAATTGTAAATCTTAGATTAGGAATTGATTTCATGGTTTGTGGAACTAGAGAGGATCCTTAGGGATTAGTCGAGTAAAAATTAGACTTAGAGGATATTCAAGATTTAGTTCAAAAGCTTAAGGATCTGAACTGAAATGGGTTACATAACTTTTTGTATAAATGTAAGCCTAAAAGGCACAGAGAGAGTTAGTTAGTGAGTTGGAGTGAGAATCAGAGTTCAGAGATTAGAGAGGGTTTGACTGTAAGCCTATGGTCAGGAAAGGAAAAAGGCCATTGATTAGAAAATCAGGCTAGAGAGAGATTAATTATGTAAATAATTGTTTATAAAGATAGAGAATTTGACTCTTGAGTTGTGTGGTGTGTATTGATTAATGGAATTATAAATTGTGTGTGAATTAGAGTAAATTTTGCATAGTGTATGTATGCAGGTGGAATTAAAGCAGAACACAGAGTTGGAGAATGAAAGATAGTGGTCTGATTGTTTGAATCTGATTGAAGGATTACAGTTGAAGTTCATATGTGATAGTGCTTAAAAGTACGTAGGAGTAAGTTCAAGAGGAAGTTGCGCTGAAGAATAACCAAAGACCAGAAACCCTGGAGAAAACCTAAATCATAGAAGAACAAAGAGAGGACAATGCACAAAGGAGTACAATAATCAGAAGTGATTGAATAATCTTAGAAAGGATAGATGCATAAATAATCGTATAGGCGAGTCGAATGAATAGACCATAACACTAAGGAATTGCATAAAGACAAAGAAAGGAAAGGAGGAAGAAATGAAGTAATCGTGCACAGGAACCGTTGGATTAGTCAGATCAATTGATAGGATTGATAAAATAGGATTGGCAGAGATCTTATCATGCAAAATAAATTCAAGAAGTGAAAGGATCAGATTAAGCCATGTGACAATAGAATAATGGAGCGGTCTATGACAATGATAAGTAGTGTCTCACACGACCTTAAAATGGTAAATGGTATTTTACAAATTCACGCGATTAATCTGAGGGATTGACATATAGCACATTGGTGGGGAAGAAAAACCGCTTATCTCACGCACTCTCGACCTATTATGAATTGTGCTAGTAATGACGTGAGATTACACGATCATCGTTGGATTGAGGTAAATGAAAAATACATTGGAGATCGGCCAGGCTAGTTGGCGCGTGATTGGTCAGGTTTTTTATGGATCGGGTGGTAAGAAAATCCATAGGTATAATCTGATTAACGTGTGATTAAATAGCTTCCACTTAAACATTTAATTAAGAGCATTAAACCTTGGTTTAAGAAGGTTTTACTAAGCAGGAATATTAAAATTCCTGGGACATAGTGTGACATGCAGTTTTATTTTCATAATGTGGGTAGATGTGGCTTTTGTTGTGTTATAAGTGGTATCTGTTTCTGGGAAAACTAGTGTCTTCTCAATCTGCTAGTCCCACTAAGATGGGTAGCTATCTTAGAAACAAACAATCAAAGAAATTTGTGATTTCCTTTATGTATGATAGATAAGAGAGAAGCAAAAGGGATCAACCTGGATCTTCTGCTTGACTCCTTGTTTGATTTCTCTCTCCCTTGATAGAGCTTGCAACTCCTCTCCTACTCGTCCCACTTTAGAGAATACCTGTAGAGACAAATTAACAAAACACCATCAAAGAATCTTGATCTGTAATATAATAAAAAATGTAGAATGAGAAATACATTGAACATACAATGGAATTTACAAATAACAACATTCACAAATACATGATTGTATGGAGGAAAACTCAAATAACTTTATTAATAATAGAAGAGAGGATTAAAACCCAACAGTCTAATCTAGCATCATCCTCCCAGCATCAAAGCCCTCTTCACCTCATGAAAAGCAAGATCACCCAACAATACAATCTTCCCTCTCAAAGAGAAACCAACAACACTTCCTCACAAATTACAAAATTCCAGCCTCTAGATCTCGCAGATGAGGGATCCATTTATAGATGTCTGCAAGGGTGTGAGTTAGCTATGGGTTTTTTATTAGTGTCATTCCACTGATAGTTCTTGGTTCCACTTGGAGATTTCATTGATCTATTACTCATCCCTGGGCGAATTCAGAGAGGCAAGTATCATGGGAGAAGTTTCTAGAAGATTCCACGAGCATCCACTTAGAAAAATATCTTAGCCATTTGTCTATTCTCTCTCATCGCAGCCCACAGAAGGCCTCTTCAGTATGCATCACACCTGGCTAGTGTAGTAGCTAGTATGCATCACACCTTGACCATGGAGCAGTAAGTATGGTCCAATTTTGGCCAGTTCTGAGTGGTGTTTCAGGTGGAACTTCTGGGGAATAATGTAATCAGTTGACCATGATCCTTTAGGGTGTGAAACAACACTTTTAGGGGTTAAAGAGCCCTTAGTTTATTCACATATATGATTGGGGTTGAAGTGCCCAAATATTTCTATAACAGTTGTCCCCTAAAGCATGAGGTCGTAAATCTTTTGATGTCGAGTGAAATTCTTTATCATGAGGATCCGAGGAATTTGAACTGGAAGGTGACCTGTATAAGATATAATACAATACATCATCATCATATTATTTTCATGATCTAGCTGAGGCGGGCATTCCCATGCTCAGCTTTATAAATTCATTTTCATGTACATAGGATAGATAATCATCTGTTGTTGCAAACTGGTGATTCTTTATATGTAGAGTCATCATCCATTAGCTTGGGTGATGACTAGTGCAACTTCTGCATACATTTGATGTCTTTATATTCCTGAATATATCGCAGCCTGGATGGATGAAACTAGATCCGGGGTCTTCAAACTCATTCAATCTTCACCCGATGTACAAGTCGATCCATCTGAAAAGATGTTCTGAAGTCGAACATGGAAAGACTTCGCCTGATTACCATCCAATAATGTGAGCTGCTAAAGGACGTGAGAGGAATCACCTATAATGATAATGACCCTCAAGGTACTGCAATAAAATTCATGTGGTGTGAATATATGAGTTGATGTTGAACACCACATAAAATATTTTGGTCGAAGGCCATTGATGTAAACCTATCGCCGGAAGTGAGAAACTTGCTATTGAGGCATGCAAGCTTCAAAGTACTGAAAGGGTTGTTTCTAAGTCAATTTCTTGGATAATGAGTTGATGTTGACAAGAAGTGACCTGTCATGGGAGGGCCTTGATGTATCCCACATCTATGACACGAAACAAAGCAAATGATTTTCTGGAGGTGAAAACGATTTGACGATACAAGGTTCAGGAATGGTGGTCATGAAAAATGGAGGGTGAAGGTATTGCAGTGGATGAGGCATTAGCTAGATGGTGAATTCTCTGAATGAGTTCTCTTGAACATGTCGGCGACATTGAGATGGATTGGTAGCATTAACCCAAAAATATGGATGGTACGGAGGACCAATGGTGATATGACC
Organism: Pinus taeda; assembly: GCA_000404065.3. Classification (NCBI taxonomy): domain Eukaryota; kingdom Viridiplantae; phylum Streptophyta; class Pinopsida; order Pinales; family Pinaceae; genus Pinus; species Pinus taeda. The sequence goes on along the minus strand of APFE030770856.1, from coordinate 97,432 downwards.
GGTGAATGAAATAACCCAACCTGACTTGATCATGGTGATGGAGTGAAAGTGTCATGTTCAAGAGCGACCTACTATAAATAAAATTCTTCAAGTCTTCTTCCCTTTTTCCCTAGTCATTGCTGACCAGTACCTCTTTATTTTTCTCAAGCTTGAGGAGGATAACATATGATTTTTCTATAATTTTCCCTTCAGGCAAACCTGTTGCTATGTTTTAGCGAGCCTAGTGACAGTGAAACTCGTTCTTGTCTAGATGGACAAGTTTGTCGCTATTGTTTTAACGAGTTTAATGACAAAGACAACTCGGTCCTTTTCATGTTTAGAGAGTTTGAAAAGGGACGAAAAGGAAAATCCAACAGTTCTTTTTCATAGCATAATCCCTTAAGTCCAAAAAATATTAAAATAATACGAAAGGGATGACTTTTCGATCGCTTTAGTGAGCTGAAAAAGATAAGCACTCGATATTTTTGTGAGATAATCCCTCAGGTCCAAAAGAGATTAAAATGCACATGAGGGATGGCGCTTCCCCTTACTTTAACAAGATGGAAAGGCCAATAGCTCAACAATCTTTTCATATTTAACGAGTCTAAAAGGAGTTTAAAAGAGACTTGTTTTTGAGAAACGAGTGGTGTTTTGGGTAGGAACTAGTTCTAGGTAAGTTCAGAACTTCTCAAAACATGGTGATGTGAAGAGGGTGGCTAACAAGACCACTCGTCGCAACTATTCCTCAAAAAGGTAAAAAATCAAGTGGAAGTGTATGATCGGCCAAAAGAATGGAGGTGACGGTAGGAACACAACCAAGGTTCAAAAGGCAGATAGAATGGAAATCATAGAGGTTGTTTACTGAAGGTGGGTTTATTTTTTAACGAGCTTGAACCTTGCGGAAACATTTCTCGTTGGTAGGTTTATTTTTAATGAGATTGAACCTTGCAGAAACATTGCTCATGATAGTGGTCAAAGATGTTCAATTCACCAATTAACACGTTAGATTCTTTCGTCGATCGTTCAACCTGCTCAATTGCTCTAACAAATTGATTAGAAATACATATACATGCCTGAAAAATGAATTAAAACCAACATTTTACTTCAAGTACGGGAATAGTGACATAAAAAGTAGTTTTACCTCTCATTTTACCATTTCATTTCGAATTTGGGATTTTGAAGCTCTAGAGTGGTTTTTCCCCTCAAATTTCATCAGCCGATTTCATAAGATCCGGTGGATTATTCTCCACGCCGTCATTACCAGGTAGGAGCCAACCCTGAGCTCTTCATTTTCGTTCCATCCTTTTCTGATTTTGAGCAAGTTTTTCCTTGTTTCTGGGCCCTTGGGGTTTGAATAACTCGTTATCCATCCATCGCACCTGTCTTGCATCGAAAAGTGTGATGCATACTGACTTGGACACTAGCTAGTTAGTATGCATCTCACCTTGCTCATAGGCAGGGTGCGATGGGTGCAAAAAAGAAACTTTACACAGTGATTTTTCATGAAATTTTTGCCTACTTTTGCTCAAATCAGGATCCTAATTCATATTTTGTCTGTGTTTTAGAGATTTATTGGATCAATATAGTTGTCACATGGTGTGAACGTGAACATGAAGAAGAGGACATGATTTCCTTACACAATCAGGGCATAGTTATTGCATTACGAAACTATGGTTTGCTTAAATTCTTCCGCATATCCAGCATGAGGCAACAAATTAGTTTTTTGTAGTATTTCCTCGATGCTTGGGATCCAGTCAACCAGTTATTCTAGATTAGAGGCAAATCCATTCCATTGATAATCGAGGATATCTACTGTATGACGGGGTTATCGAGGCATGGTGCCCCTCTCTCACTATCAGGATCTGCCCATGGGGGTGAATCTGTGAGGGATTATATTCACCAGTTTTGTAGAGATTGATCTTGGCCCAGCAAGGACATCAATATCAATATCTAGGATGTCAGTGATCGATCCTTGAGGACCATTTTATTCACCTTTTCTAGATTGGTTGGTAGCGCGGCTCTTCATTTGGAAAGCAGATCTTATATGCAGTACACCCTGGAATGCTTGGAACCAAAGGTATTCAACTGGTGTGAGGCAGTACCTCTGGTTATAAAAGAATAGCCCTCCAAGTTGAAGAATGGAAGATCCAAGAACTTTGGCTACGGTTCCATCTTGACTGCTTTTTCCTTGGAGAGGATTCCACTGACGCAGCTTCAGTACATTTCACTAGGACTACCAGCACCAAGGGAGCTACGAATGCAGAGATGGGTCAATCTCATGGCTAGACATGTTAGTCAGTCACATATTTCTTTCTCCGATTCCTTCTTTGAGTGGTTCGACCATTAGGAGATGATCTTTGCAGAGTATCCATACAAGAGGATGGATTTCCATGGTGACTCGGATTTGGCGTTATCGGCTGGCGAGCAGTGGAGTGTTATGGGTAAAATGATTTGACCATATCTTTGTTTATTAGTTTTATAATGTTTCTATGTTTTTAAATGTTATCAAGACTAATTGAACTCATATGTGTGTGCAGATATTGGGCTAGTGAGACTAGCGGCGCGCCCATGGGTGGTAGTTGACGTTCCAACAGGAGAGGCTATAGGGAGGGCTATCCTTCACGATCTAGACATGGCAGAGACCCTGGCAGTATTATAGGATCAGGTCGAGGGTCTCACTCTTGGAATTTAGGATGTGACGATCGACGAGTTACTTCTGAGGTTACAGTGACATACCACTAGTTTGCCGAGTCGATGGACTAGGCTTTTGCGTATGATCACATAGGCGGTGACATGTTATCACCAACATCATTAACCTAGGATGATTTCCTGCATTCATTTTTTAGTTTCTTGTTTGTGTGACTAATTTTTCCTTGGACACAAAACATTTTGTAAAAACTATAAACAGTTATATATTTTTGATTTTCAGAGTTTTATTTTGGTTAAGCTATGTGATCCTGATGAAAATGTTAATGTGAAATGCTTTTCTTTACAAATGTTGCAAATGTCTATCTAACACATAATTTTATAATGAATCATTTAATATGTTTAAGTTTCTGGAAATGTGTTGATATTGAATGGAATCAAACTGTCTTTCCAAAATCCTGACTCTTGGGAACATGCAATAAAAATAGCTGGATTCCAAATTGAATAGATGCCTGTAGGCTATAGAATGACGAGCTGCGAATCTAGCCTAACAACAAGTTGGCGTATGCCATGTGTAATGGCATCAGAGAGAAGCTCAATAAACACACTATACTCAGCGATGTTGTTCATTGATCGACCAATACATATCCCTCTGAAACTCACTAACTCGCTGCTTGGAGAAAAAATGCCCCAGGCTGCAAAAAATAATTTTTGTGTACTACGACTAGCTCCATCGGTGTACCCAATGAATGATTCCAAAAGGTTAAACATCTGCAACAATGCAAAGTGTATTAACTAACCAAAATAACAATTCTTGACGAAAAAAAATGTAACAAAAGCATATCTATAAAGAGATTACTACACTTAATCAAGTAAAGTAACGCTTAAGATACAACCTGTTTCGGGGTTGTGATAGTGGAATCCCATTGTAATATACCAGCTTGTAGGCTCCTTTTGCTAATACTCATTTAACAATGTAGGGGCCCATCCATAATGGTTCAAACTTAACTGCTCCAAATTTATCTAAGTCTTAATCGTAGAGCAAGACCAGGTCACCTTCTGAGAAGACACGAGGCTTGACATTTTTGTCAAATTTTTCTTTGACGCATTTCTTATGTGCTTCATTAGCCAGCACCGCATCATGATGGGTTTCATCCGTGGACTAGTTCCAAGAAACGAGCCTCTTCCTCCGAAGTTTTGGGAAATAGATCTATTGCGAGCTCGAGAGATGAAATTTCACACTGAATCGATAAGACAACTTCTAGGCCATACACCAACTGAAAGGGTGTAAATCCGGTCGCACTTCTCACCGATGTCCTGTATGCCCACAGAGCTAAGTATAGGATTAAATGCCAATTCCATTTGTGGACTCCAATCATCCTTTGCATCATGCTTTTCAGGACTTTTTGGATTGCCTCAACCTATTCGTTAACTTGATAATAATATGGAGTAGAACTATCGTGGGATAGTCCTAATTTGGCAGTCAATTCAACCATCATGTGATCATGAAAGTGCGATCCATGATCTGTGACTATAGCCTGTGGAACACCAAATCTAGAGACTACATGATTGAAAATAAAAAGAGCAGCTATTTCATCGTTGTTGTTTAATGTAGGCATCACTTCGGCCCATTTTGTAAAATAGTCAATAGTGTCTATGATATACCCATGCCCCTCAGCCGAGGTGGGGTTACATGTCATGAAATCTATGCCCCATTTCACGAATGGCCCAACAACAACTACTGGATGTAGCGGTGCAGGTGGTAATCTGGTTTTGCGATAAAAAAATCTGGCAAGCATGGCAACTTCTGACTGTGATTATGGAATCTTTGAATATTGTGGGCCATAAGTAGCCAACTCGTAAGATCTTTTGTGCAGTAGCGTAAACCGATAAATGCGCCCCACATGCACCTGAATGAGAGTCATTCAGGACTTTTTTGGCCTCCTCATGTGTGAGGCACCTTCGCAGAACTGTATCGACACCATGATGGTAAAGTGTGTCACCGACGATCATGTAATCTTTGGCTTGGTATCGAATACGCTGTTCCTCAAATTGAGAGGTGTTAGGCCTAAAGGTTTGGGTTTAGAGATAGATCAGTATATCTCCATACCACGGATCGCTTGACGATATTAGAAACAGAGTTTCATCCACGATTGATGCTTTAGATGTTAAATCGTTGGACAATGATGGGAGGTCACAAAGTAACTCCGCGAAGACTAGAGATTTCTTTGATTTGGATTTGGTAAATTCCAAATCAAACTTTTGCAAAATGGCTATCCATTTGGAATATTTTCCCCCTAGCAATTGACGCAACAAAATGTAGGTCATAGGGTTGCAATATGACAAAGTGGGAGTTTTGCAAAAGAGTACATAGTGTCAAAATCTTTGTACTTCTTGAACAGCTGCTAAAGCCAAATTTTCAACATTGGAGTACCTTCTTTCTATATCATTTAAGTTGCGGCTTAAATAATACACAGGATGTTCTATTCCAATGTCTTCTTGTACCAAAACCATGGCGATGGTTGTATCGGTAGTGGCGAGATACAGGTTAAAGTCTTTTTGATAGTCAGGAGCATACATTAATGATGATTTTTCTAGGGAACCTTTTAAAGCATCAAAGGAAGCTTGCGCAACCTGATCCCAGTTGAAGGGTACTTCTTTTTTCAAAAGATGCGTATAACCTTTAGCAAGTTCAGCGTAATTTGGAATGAACCTCCTTTCTAAATTTGAAGAAAATTTGAAGGTGGAGGCATGTTGACGATTGCCTGAACCTTACATGGGTCAAGTCGAATTCCGTCCTTAGAAACTACGGAACCAAGTAATCGACTAGAACCAACACAAAAAACACACTTGTGTGGATTGAGTTGTATCTTGTAGTGTTGGCAATGTAGAAATATAGCTCTCAAATGCTGCGGATTATCAGTCCACTTTCATGAATGAGTTGGTATATTGTCGAGATACAGTTGAACGATGTGCTTGATGATATGGAAGGCGTAGTTCATTGCCCTTTGAGAAGTTGCCCCTGTGTTCTTCAAACTAAAATGTAGTTTATGGTACGTGAATGTGCCCCATGGACATATAAATGCAGTTTTCGATTGGTCCTATGGGTGGATATTGATTTGATTGTATCTGGAAAATCCATCCATGAATGAAAATATTTCGCATCTGGCACATTCATCAATTATCTGGTCGATGAAGGGTGCAGGGTAGTTGTCCTTTGGACAAGCTTGATTTACATCCCTATAATCAACGCACACTCTAATCGTTCCTTGCTCTTTCATCACATGAACAATATTCAATACCCAATCAGTTAGAGGAATAGGGTAAATGAAACCAGCATGTAAAAGTTTTTCAACTTCTACCTTAATGGCAGTGGCTTTCTTTAGGTGCATCAGTCGAAGTTGTTGGCGTACTAGTTTGACATCTAGATACATCTTGATTTCATTTTTAATGATACTCGAGTCAATGCCTAACATTTCTTCATATGACCATCCAAAGACATCTCTAAATTCACGAAAACGAGTGTAGTATATTTCCAATTCTGAAGGAGAACAAGATTTGCCAACATGAATATTCTCCACAACATTAGGTTTGGTCGAGATATTAATGGCAATAGTTTCCTCAATATTGGATAGATTTTTCTCAAAATCCACCATATTTACAGTATTTGATAGAAAATAAAAAACTGAAGGATGATTAAGGTTGCTAGAGTAATCTTCGTTGTTATCCTGAAGGTGGGAACAATGGTGGTATTCTTCCCATGGTGCCTCTCCTATCATCATCGACTAAATGATTCCTTCGTCTATAGAATGTATACGAGACCAAGGATCGGAAGAGGTGCCATACTCTAGAGACCTATCTATCCAAACACTCACTGAGTGTTGATTTGAGTTCGCCACCCATGCCGAGAAAATTGATTGCTACAAAATTTCTATGGGGCTTGGGCGCAACACCTGGCGATGATCCACACTATCAAAATGGTTAGAGTTCTTCTTAATATTTGATGATATAGAAGATACCATATGATAGGTTTCCACTATGACCACTTCCACCAGATTACTTGGAAGTGGGAGGGCAAAAGTACCCATTAATGCAGGGTCTTTTAGTAGACCTACTCTGGCATTTTGAAGCGATTGAGAACTTCCATGGATCAATGGGATGCTTCCAGTATCTTGTGAACTATTGGGGAAAAAGGTTAGTTGTTCAACGATTGTAATTCTACCTTGGAAGGGAAATCCAATATTTCTAAAACATGTTGACACAACAATAGCGATAGCATAAATCCAGGGCCTGCCCAGTAAGATATTGTAGTCAAGATTTCCATCAATGACCTTGACTTCAATTTCTACTATCTTAGCCCCCAATTCAACTTACAAGTTACTTAAATTCCCATACGGTGTGTATGTTCTTCCATCATACACTTTTAATGTCATTGATGATCACGATAAGGGTGGTGAGCCTAAAGATTTCTAGCAACTCATTGACATAACACAGTAGATGCACCCTCATCAATGATTGTTCAATGAAGAGTTTTATTGAGGGTTTTTACTTGTATAAGAAAAGAGAGTTGGGCTGGTAACTGAGGTTTGTATCCTTTATGGTTAAATGCCACAAGATTGGAATCCACTGGATCAATCCCACCTATTGCTAATAACAAAGCATGCTTTTGGGAGGGGCAATTCTACAGTACTTCAAGTGTCGACATAGCAGATGGCGATTGGGCCAGATCCTCCACTATATTATAATTATGTGTTGCTCAGGCACAAGGATTAAATGTCAATTTATGTACTACTCACTTTAGCAGCTTGATATTTAATTCAGGAATGATGGGTGGAACAACTTCTGACAAAGTCATTGTCGAACTACTAGGTTGATCTGTAGCCTTGTTGTTCGATGACTATGGATTCCCATAATCTTTATTCCTTGTCGATATCAAAGCATCATTTTGCTGTTTCGAGATGGACAACATAAGAACTTGGGATGGGGAAGCATGATCAGTAGTAACCAGATTAGTTTCTGGGTTCGGAAATGGATCAGTCAACACTGCTGAGGTACTTGAAGTCTTTAAAAATTTCGCGACCTCAACTCTATGTGGACAATCTTTCGTCTAATAGTACTTATTACATATGAGGCATGGTTGAATAGGTTTCTTTTTCTCAGCAGGGTTTTCAAAAGATTTCTCAGGAGTCGAATCTTCCTGTTTCTTCTTTTTGTTTTTCCCTTTCTTCTTTCCCCTTGGTTGCTTTGGTTCTTTGCCTTTGTCGGATGACACAACATTAACCTCTAAGGCAAGAAGTTTTTCATTTGCTTTTTGACTAGAAAATACAAGGGCTTTACCAAATGGAGCCTTTGCAGTTTTTTCACTTGAGGTACCGATCACACCATCATGGCATAAGAGTCCCTGTTTGATTTAGGAGGGGGGGGAATGGAAAACTCTAGTCTAGAAGCGTTAGGAATTTTGTCGTAGAGCATGCCAAACTAAGTATAGATCAAGTCTAAATATTGTGCACGAGCAATGACTTGCTCTTCAGTGACAACTCCTCTCTTCGCCACATCTTCAGTAATAGAAGGCAATAATGACTTAATAAACCACTCAGCTAGAAGCTGATTAGGAACATATGTCTTTACCATTTGATGAGGATGTCACCATTCATGAATATGATCAGATATGTGAGTGGTTGTTGTCTATTTAAAGTTGGTAAGGAGTTATGTTCCCATTTCATACCTTACAGGTAACTGAAAGTGGGTTAGAAAGGTAATGGCAAGCGTGCTAAAGTTATCAAACGAAGCTCTAGGCAATTCAATATACCATTGTACTGCTAGACCAATTAGATTTCTCTAAAAAAAGTGAAACCTAATCGAATCATCATTTAGGGTGTTAGATGAGCACCACAAATGAAAAGTCATTACATGTTTCGATGGATCTTCACCTATATTTCATTGAATTTAGGAATATCGTAGGGAAGTTTATGAGGAATCGCTAGCCACCAAGGGGCGCAAGAAATTGGATCATTCATTAGTTGGTTCAGATCTGGCAATTCTAGAGTCACTACAAAAGGAAACGGTTGATTTAGGTTTGGCGAAGCATACCCAGGATAAGATGGGATCGCCTGAGAAATAGGTCTTTGCATACCAACATAATGTATCTGATGCTGATAACTTTGATAAGCTTGATGGGCATAACCATTATAGTATGGTTGTTGATAACCATTTTGAAAATGTGGTTGTCCATCACCTACAAAGCCTTGTTGCTCAGGTCCTCGGTAAGCTTGTTGGAATTGCGGTTGTTGATATTGTACCAGCCATGGTTGTTGAACCATTTTCTATTGCCCAATATTGGATGATTGACCTAGATGTGGGGTGATAGTACCCATTTGAGCCTGAGTCATTCCAGGTAAGGAAACACTAACCTGATGTTGTGATTGAGCTGTAGAGACAAGGGGCTATTGTATTACAACCTGATAGACTTGAGGTTGACATACAACAGGCAGTTCTTGCACTTGTGACATAGTCACAATAGTGTAGTGGGAATATTTGACATAGGTTAAGTTGGTTGCATTGAATATACAACTCTCGGCTGTTGAGGCAGTATTGGTACCCAACCACTGGATGTAATTCCAATTTGACCTAAATTTTGTTGTGAACTCTCATATGGTTGTTCTCCAGGAGGGAACAATGAAAAAGCAAACTGCCCCCCATATGGTGATAATCCAATGCTCAAAGGATAGATCAGTCTTTGAAGACTGGGTTGCCCAAATTGAAACTAGTATGCAGGATCAATTTGTTGAGTTTCAACATAAGAAATTCCAGATAGGATTCTGGATGAACAAATAGGAATAGACCATGTCGTCAAAATATTCCTTGGGTGGACTTCATCTAGTGGTTGATAACTAGTTAGGACAGATGGTATACCAGCAAACATCGTCAGAGTGGCAGCAAGGAGTTCTATTGTGGCTGTATCAGATGACATAGTCCTAGATGTTGATGGTTTCTCAGACATATTTAATCTATCCAAAAGATTTCCTAGTGATTCGACAGGAACTTGCGATGAAGAATGATTGAAATAACTAACTTCAGTAGTAAAAGGGTATAAGCGGATTCCAGTTCCAAAATGCAATGGGGTATTGGATGGAAGATCCTATACAATCTCTTCTATAGTAATCAGCCCAAGTGGAAGAGGTAGACTGTCAGGTCCATAAAATATTTCTGGAGTCGAAGAAGGTATAGCTTCTACAGTAACAGACCCTGGAGGGGTGACACCTTCTGAATTCTGGAACTCAAATTCTAGATGTTCAGGTAAGTGAACTTCAGTTTCTAGATCAGCTCTAGATGGAGTTGTTGTAGGTATAGAAGTGTCTATTGTTACACTGGGATCAGTTCTAATGTCCTCTTGGAACCGTAGAGCTTCTTCTGTAAAGGCAGATGTACCAAAAATGATCAGAGTAACTGTGGTCTCTGATGATGTTGAAACACAAATTTCAAATAAACCAAGAGAATTGGACATAGTTAAATGAGATTGTTTTACTCGGAATGGTTTCGTCTCTAAAGTCGAAGATGGTTGACTTGCTATTCTCCACGGAAAACGGGGTTTTGACTGACTTTCTTCCACAATAGTGGATTACTTGATCAACTCAAAATTAAGGGGAAAATGATGTTGTTCCGAATTAAATAAATTTTAATGATGCTTTGACACAACTTTGCTTTCTCAATTTTTAAGATTCAAGAAAAAGCCAAAGGTGACTCTAGTCCCCTTCGATTTTTAATGAGCCTGAAGTGACAAGTTCTTAGATGGACCTTTTCTTTTAAGGAGTCGAAAAGGAATGAAAGTGACTACTCTCAAAATATAGACAGAGGGATTACCAAACCTATCACAAAACTACAATATACACCTTGTTGGTAAATTAAAGAGAAATTACTAAGGACTTAAGTACGACAGTCAATCTTCCTGAATGATGTGTTCAATGCATTGCAATCGATAGGGCAGCAGACATGGCATCCTAAGGATAAAGGATATCAGCCTATTGTGGTCTCCCAATATATACTCGATGGTACAGGGAGCACAAGTCCATACTAGCACATGTCATATCAAAGAGGAGGGATTACCCAACCTTCGATGAAAACGACAGTTACCAGGTCTTATGACGTCGAAACACGTCTCTAGCCTAGACTTCTAGATGTGTTGTGTTAGGTTCCAAAGAATTTTTATGTTCATTGAGATTTATTTTAGAGTTGATCTTGTTTAGAAGTTTGTCTTTCAAGGTTTATCGTGTGATGTATATGTAAAATTCCTAAATATGAAATCTATAATGATAAACAGTCATTTATCTTTTTTTAGTAATGAAAATCCTAGCTACTAAGGAAAGAAGATTACGATTCTTTCAACAAAGAGCAAAGAGCACACACTAAATGCCCTTTTCCTAAATAATTTTTACACACAGTGTAAATGCAAATGCAAATGCATGTATTTGTTTTTCGTTTCCTTAATGTGAGAATGCCAAAAAGGAAAACTAAGTATAGATCTGAAATATTTGCTTCAAAGTGACATTTCGACAATTTCTTTTCAAAATGAAAGGAAGACTAAATGACACTTTTCGATTTCGAATACAAAACCACTTTTGACACTTCAAATATTAACAATTCAAATCGAATACAATGACAAAAAGTACAATCGACTATCTAGAGGAGGAAGACCTTACGACACTCTTCTTTTTGACTCAAAATGATAGTTACGACACTTTTTTGTATAAAAAACGATAGTTTGATTAAGCTACTTCTTGACAAAGGATCATAAATGATGGAAAAATACATAAAAACATTTACAAATCCCAATCAATGGAGGCTGAACTATGTAAAGGAAGGAGGCTTCAACAATGACATATTGAACATAAGCAGCAACACAATCAAACAGAGCTAAAAACAAGGACAAAAAACCAAAATTTCAAGGAGGGAAATAGGATTACTCAGTCATCGCACCTGTGCTTCTCAGAAACAGGGATGCATCTCACCTGCTACACACAGGCAGTGCAATACATACGGGTTTCTAGTTACAGATAGTGCGATGGGCCAGGGAGCAAACCTGAGTTGGGTTTTTGGTCAAATTTGCAGCTAAGTTTACTAATTTAGGCTAAGCTATTATGAACAGTAAATAGCAAAGTATAGGGGTACGATCTTAGGAGGTTATTGAGCTACCACAAGGGGGTTTAGAATGCTTTTAAGTTAGATATTCAATTCATAAACCAACTCGGAGATTAACTAAAACAACATTCATCTACTTTGCAATTGCATAGCAAGAGCAGTTTGAGGCTATCTGGCTAACTTCAGGCTCCATCTGTAGTTTATAAAGCAAACAACAATAATAAACAAACAAACTATTCACTCCCTAGCAGAGTCGTCATTTTCTTTCTGGGAAAACTAGTGCCTTTTCAATCTGCTAATCCCATTAAGACGGGTAGCTATCTTAGAAACAAACAATCAAAGAAATTTGTGATTTCCTTTATGTATAATAGATAAGAGAGAAGCAAAGGGGACCAACCTGGATCTTTTGCTTGACTCCTTGCTTGATTTCTCTCACCCTTGATAGAGCTTGGAACTCCTCTCCTACTTGTCCCTCTTTAGAGAATACCTATAGAGACAAAGTAACAAAACATAATCAAAGCATCTTGATCTATAATATCATAAACAATGCAGAATCAAAAATACATTGAACATACAATGGCATTTATAAATAACAACATTCAGAAATACACGATTTTAATGAGGAAAACTCAAAGAACTTTTTTAATAATAAAAGAGAGGATTAAAACCCAGTATTTTGATCCAACATCATCCTCCCAGCATCAAAGCCCTCTTCACCTCATGAAAAGCAAGATCACACAACAATACAATGTTCCCTCTCAAAGAGAAACCAATAACACTTCCTTACAAATTACAAAATTCCAGCCTCTAGATCTCTCAGATGAGGGATCCATTTATAGATGTCTGCAAGGGTGTGAGTTAGCTCTAGGTTTTTTATTAATGTCATTCCACTGATAGTTCTTGGTTCCACTTGAAGATTTCATTGATCTCTTACTCATCCATAGGCGAATTTAGAGAGGCAAGTTCCATGGGAGAAGTTTCTAGAAGATTCCATGAGCATCCACTTAGAAAACTATCTCAGTCATTTGTCTATTCTCACTCATCACATGCCACACAAGGCCTCTTTAGTATGCATCACACCTGGCTAGTCTAGCAACTAGTATGCATCGCACCTTGACCATGGAGCAGTCAGTATGGTCCAGTTTTGGCCAGTTCTGAGTGGTTTTTCAGGTGGAACTTCTGTGGAATGATGTAATCAGTTGGCTATGATCCTATAAGGAGTGAAACAACAATTTTAGGGGTTAAATAGCCCTTGTTTTACTGACATATATGATTGGGGTTAAAGTGCCCCAATATGTCTATAACAATATCAAAGAATAGCGGTAGCATTTCTAACTGTTCAGGGGCAATATCCTCTATGGTCTTTGTCCTTTCTTGACCATTTCTGTGAGTGTTGTGTTCTTCGAAAACTTCCTGTAATTCAAGAAAATGGAGAAAACAGGATAAAAATACAGAGTGGTAAATGCAAGTGAAAGCACGATTAGCGTAGTAAATTATGAAAGCACGTAAGGATGGAGCTTTTACTTTAAACATGAATAAAAAAGATATCTATCACCTCGAGCCATTAAACGAATAAATGCATTTAAATCTCATTAATTATACATTAAGGCTTACACAATATTTTCTTTATGTCTTATCAAAATGTCACATCACATATTTAAAACTGATATTTCCGATTGGTTTGAGTGTTAGTGTAATACCGACTTTTTGCGATTGCGATGAATCACAAACCTCGCAAATCGCAAATAGAAAATCTTACAAATCGCAATTCAAATATTTTTGAATAGAGCAATTCAAAGTTTCTTTAATATTTTGTGATATGAAATAAGAGGGATTACAATATGTTGGATCTGAATGTAGTTCTATAATAGTTTTAATACTTTTTTGGGTTCAGATTACATCGCATTTCACATTTTCTTTTCATTTGTATGTTTGCATTCTTTTATGAAATGTGATGTAAGTGTGATAAAGACCTTTGAAGAATAGTTCAATCCTTAAGTATTATAGAAGCTAAGTGCTATTTATGGGTCTTTAATGGGGATTTCACTTATCGCATCTTGCAGATTCTACCTCATGACTAACCTGTATTTTTATCAGGTCTTGTGATTTGCAATAAAGTGGGAATGTGTTATCATGAAATGACTTGGTTTGATATCTTAGTTTATCCAAAGTTTTATTCCAAATGATTTACAAAAGGCAAGCTCTTATTCACTAAAAGTTTCTTTTTGGAAAATTTTTAAAAGAGTCCCCATTTATTAATACAATATTAATTATTAAATCAATAAATGGGGGGTTTTGAATAGTACAACGGGGAGAAAAAAATATGGTGATTGGGATGTGACGTAGGGTTACCCTTGCACATACCCAATATATGCATGAAATGCGTCAAAACAGTTGTCCCAAGAGTTTGACTCTTCTATGGAGTCAAAATTTCAAAGCATAAATGGTTAAGCCCTTTATAACTGTTCCTTGTTATCGAAACCCCATCACTCTGCCTTAAAACCTGTCGGCCTATATCGACCCTCAAGTCTTTGAATAAGGCTTTGGTTAAAGTCTTTCTTCAAAATCCTTCAATCGGGCTTAAGAAATCCTCCTAAACCTTGGCTAGGCCTCTCATTAAGCAACGGCCACATATACATAACCTCCCCCTTTCAACCAAAGGTCAATATATATAAAACCACACAAAACACGTATCGATGCTTAATTCCCTTTTTGACTAAACTACAAAGGAAATCCTCATAAAACAATGTTTCCACCTTTTGCATGACCTCCGCACAGAACCCAACATTGTACCTCATCGCTGATTGCAATCGGTCCTACCACAGATCTTTAACACAAAGATATGTAACTTTCCTTCCTTCGACTCCGATCTTCGATATTACAATAGAGCCGAATCTCAATGTTTTATATACCCGCCGCATATGTAAATATATCAGATCCATCTTAAGTGACCCACTCCTCCGATAGGCCAAACTCCGCTTGGCCTAGATCGTCAATCTTCGATTATCGCTGTCGACGATATCACATCTTTGCCAATCACTTCCACTTAAACCCACCGATAACACAATTTGCGATTAGATTTGGACCATCGATCTAAATCTTGATCCGATGGTCCATTTTTAATCACAGGATCGCGATTGATCCATTCCAAAGGTTCATGCCAATGTTTTCAAAAGGATTATGCCATTGCAACTTGATCCTGGTTGTTGATCTAAATGATCCAACGGCTACTGAGTGTCACCACTTCAATTCTCGTTCTTTCTGTTACTTCGATTTTAAATTGTTTTCAAGGTTGTTTCTATGGTTTCCGCTTGGTTTCTTGGGGTTTTTCAACTGTGCACTATCCCTCTTGAGCTTTGGGTTGATCATTCTAATGGATTTAACAATTCATTAGGATCCTCCTCGTAATGTTCTTCTTTGTGTATTTGTCGAATTTTGCTCCTTTGCGTTCACATACTCTTCCTGCATAAATATGTATATATGAAATCCTTTGATGCATTCAACAATCATTCAACCCTCAATCACACATTATACAGTCCTACTCAATTATAGTATATATAAATACAAATTAATAAGTACATAATGGAATCCCCATTCCTTAGGCCTGATTCCTCTTTATAGTGCCCTTTTGTTTACAAATATGCCCGTGGGCTGCAAACCACTCCTAATATCTAACCTCTCTCAAAACATCTACCTATCTAACCTATCCAACCCCTAAATTATACAATAAAATCACAATTTATATAAAAAAATGGATTCATGAACCATTTCTAGTTCAGAACTAGAAATATCTCATCCTCTCCTAAAAATTGTCTTAAGCTTCACTCTTTTCTAAACAACCACTAAATCAAGCTTTCAGTTTCCTCATTTTCTATTCAAACCAATTAAATCTAACGGTTTGGCCTGATCTCCACACAAGGAGAATCAATCAGCCATTATTCATATTTTACAATAAATAAACACTCTCGCATATTTAAATAAATATAATTAATTACACTCTTGCCTTCCAACCCCTTTCTAGTCACAACATGTGATCATGATGTCACATTGCTTACTAGGCCTGAATGCTCCTGCATCAGACTCCCAAAGTTGAAAGTTTCCATGGACTCCTTTTCATGAGTCTTTCTGCTTACTCTATTGTAAACTTCATCAGAATTTGTTACCCAATTGGTTGCCTGATCCTTTTCATCTACAAGTGTATTTTTTGACTCCTTTATTTCTTATTGTTTCCAAACTTTGTGTTGTGGACGTCTTTTTTCTCTGCATTCATAAGCATCTCCTTTACATAATGTTTTGGTGCTGATACCATGTATAAACACCTCCTCAAACAACATAAATATCTATTTCTCTATTTATTTTTGTCTTATCATTATACTAATAGAATTGATCTCTATCTTCATGTATTTTCTCTTTTCCTGTACCCGACTGTTCCTTTTAACTTCTGACTCGATCCTCAGCATCTCCCTCTGTCTATAGACCAATTTCTTTATGATGTTTTGTATATCCTTCCATCTTCCCTTGATTTGGTGAATTTGACAATTCTTTATACCCATCACCTTTATAGTAGTCATCATCCATCTATCAAACAGCTTAAGTAGAATTCTTCCAATCTCAAAAGAAGATTGGGCATTGTTTAATACAAGAACATATAGCGTTTCAACTATATATTGTCCTCTGGTTGCAAATATTTTAATTATTGATCTTTGTTCAATTTCCTCCATTCTCCTATCAAACTTAGTTGAACTGTTCACCCAATTTTCCTATTGTGTCCTTAATATAAACTCTCGACATTTAAGTCTTCTTTGTATTGAGAACAAAATCTATCCATGGACTATACTTCCACATCTCCTGAAATCTTCTTCCTCTTTGACAATAACTGGTTTAAGGGATATGCCAACTCTCCTTCCTCTATTCGAAATTTCTAAGTCAACTCGTTGCTTACTCTCATCTTCTTGTTTCCATAAATAAAATTGACCTTCTGCATCTCTAGAATTTACATCGTCCTTCATATTTATTAGTGCAAACATATCTCCAAGAGTAGTTTGTCCTTCATCCTGAAAAGCACATTCAACAATTAATAATTCATAGTCAGAAAATATATTACATTTTCTATCTCTGTCTTCGTTAATTCTACTCCATAAGTTTTCTGATTTGTCATCCTCTTTATGTATATATGACATGTCAAACTTGTCACATTGTCTTGTCTTGAAAAAATCTTCTTTGTCTTCACTTTGTTCTAAATGTTGTCTAAGTTTTGAATTCTATTCTCTACTCTTCTCCTTGGCCTTTCTTCCTTTCACACTCCTTTTCATTCTTTCTATTCCTTCGTTACAAATCTGTAAGCCACTGAGTTGTATTTTCCATTCCTCCTTAGTTTCAATAAAAATATGCCAATCTCTGAGTTTAGAACCTAAAGTTATATTTTTTTTCCATACAAGAAACAAAATCACCATATA
Organism: Pinus taeda; assembly: GCA_000404065.3. Classification (NCBI taxonomy): domain Eukaryota; kingdom Viridiplantae; phylum Streptophyta; class Pinopsida; order Pinales; family Pinaceae; genus Pinus; species Pinus taeda. The sequence goes on along the minus strand of APFE030770856.1, from coordinate 80,216 downwards.
CCATAGGTTTCCCATTCCACTATTGAGTCCCTTTCACAATATTGAAAATTATTGTCATCACCATGAATATCACCTTCCATTGTTCCCCTGGGTTTCTCACTGCATATACATAGTTCACAAAAGCATCCTTACCTTCATGCTCTAAGATTTCATGTCTAGTTTCAGTTTGTTGTTTACACTCACCTTTTCTCTTTTGGCAATTTGTACAAATATCACTGTCTTCAATTTCGAGTTGTGCATCAGTGTCCAACAACCTCTCTTTTTGTTCATGTTTATCCTCTTTTCCTTTCTTCTTCATAACCTTGAATGGATTAATTTTACCTCCTTGGGTTGAATTTTCTTTATAAGCCTTGGTTCTATCATCTTCCATAATACACTCTTTAGTAAGAGTCCTTTCCATTAATGATCCATTATGTCCTTTCAAGATTATTTCTTGTCCATTAACTATCAATACAGGTTCATAATTTTTGAATAAAAATGGAAGAGATAATTCCATTACCTCAAGTGTTTGTACTACATCTAATCTCATGTTTTCTCCTTCCATAAGGTCATCTTCATACCTCTTTCCTACTTCTCCTTTTGCAATCTGCAACTCCCTTTTGTCTTTAGACTATCTACCATCTTTCTGCCAAGTCTTACTGGATGCATCATCTTCATCTTCTTTAGCAGTCTTCAACATTTGTCCATCTCCAATGTCCTTGAACACATGGTCAATCAAGAATTTTTCTATTACTTCCATTTCTTCTAACAGTTTCATTTCTTCAGCAACCTACATAAACATATCTTCTAAAGGTTGTTCATCACCTACATACATACAAAAATCATTAGTTTCAAAAATTCTAGGCTCCTTTTTCTTCGATGTTTCAAACATCACATCTCTTTACTGATTTGAACTTGTCCAATAGTTTAGGAAATCATCAAATATTCCTTCCTCAGTAAGGTAAACCTCTTGCTTGTGTCTACAATAGCTATCTTCCATCTCTAAGTCAGCTGCTCTGAGTTCTTATTTTAATTGGATATAATTTCTTCTCTTTCCTGTTTCTACAACAACTTCCACTTTATCTTCTCTCTTTTCATAGTCTAGCCATATCTTCAATTTCCTTCACCTTTTCCTAGTAGCACTATCATGTTATCCATAATTATCTTCAGTTTTGTAATTTCTCTGTGAAATACCTCTTGACTCATCTTCTCTCCTTTGCCTTGTTCCTTGGCATCCTCCTTTTCTCTTATATGGCTTCTCTCTGAACCCCTACTATGACTATCAGTAGTCATTTCCTCATTATCTCTATGAACTTCTCACTCGCTATGAACTACACTAAGCCTTTGTGACAACAAGTCCTTCCTGCTATCACTTACCTCACCAATCACCTCTCTGGACTTGGTCTTTTGGCAAGCACTGGTTCTCTATCTCTAGAACCTCTTAAGCATTCTCTTCTACTCTCTTTAGGCTTGTATCCTCAACTCACCTTCTCTTGAGAACGTTGTAACTATTCTCGTTGTCTAACTTTTAGCTAGAATATTTAGGTTCACTGCCACTAACACAACTCCTCTCTTTCTTCACACAGTCTGCTACTGTGTGTTGCTGCTACCACTCTCTTCCCTTTATAAAAACAATTCAAATGAACCAATAATCAAAATAAAACTCATACCTGCTAATCTATCTCTTTCATCTTGCTCTGGCTGGACAATACACATGCTACTATACCTTTCATTGTCTACACTTCAATCCTTCTTTCAACCAAATTCCTATTCTTGCTGAGTACATCTATATTCGCTTTCTTTCCTTGCAATAGTTTTGCTACAATTTCATTGCCTGCATTCACCTACACATACCGTTAAAGCTTTAAAACTTACCAGATCCTTTTTGATCCTCGCTTCCTCAAATCCATTTTTCCACATTCTCTCTTGAATAACCAACTAAAGTCTTCATTGCCTATAACATCCATTACAATGCCAGTTATATATGCTGGGAAATAAAATTCAGTTCCTGAATCAGTCTTCACAGAGCATTAATCTTGCTCCGATACCAAAATGGTGCAGGGTTATCCCTGCACATAACCACACTATGCATGAAACACATAAAAATAATTGTCTCAGGAGTTTGACTCTTCTATGGATTCAAAACTTCAAAAGCATAAATGATTAAGCCCTTTATAACCTTTCCTTGTTATCAGAACCCCATCACCCCGCCTTAAATCCTATCGGCCTATATCGACCCTCAAGTCTTTGTATAAGACTTTGGTTAAAGTCTTTCTTCAAAATCCTTCTATCGGGCTTAAGAAATACTCCTAATCCTTGGCTAGGCCTCTCATTAACCAATGACCACATATACATAACCTTCCCCTTTCAAACAAAGGTTCATATATATAAAACCACACAAACAACGTATCGGCTCTTAATTCCCGTTTTGACTCAACTACAAAGGATATCCTCATAAAACAACATTTCCACCTTTTATACGACCTCTGCATGGAACCCAAATTTGTACCTCATCGTTGATCGCAATCGGTCCTACCGCGGATATTTAACACAAAGATATGTAACTTTCCTTCCTTCAACTCCGAACTCCGATATTACAATAGAGCCAGATCTCAATGTTTTATATACCTGCATATATAAATATATGAGATCCACCTTAAGTCGACCACTCCTCCAATAGACCGAACTCTGATTTCCCCTGATCGCCGATCTCTGATTATCACTTTCGGCGATATCATATCTTCACCAATTGTTTCCACTTAAACACGCTGATAACGCAATTTGTGATTAGATCTGGACCGTCGATCTAAATCTTGATCCGACGGTCCATGTTTAATCACAGGATCACAATCGCTCCATTCCAAAGGTTCGCACCAATGTTTTCAAAAGGCTCATTCCACTACAACTTGATCATGGTCATTGATCTAAATGATCCAACGACTACTGAGTGTCACCACTTCAATTCTCGTTCTTTTTGTTACTTGGATTTTAAACTGTTTTCAGCGTTGTTTCTATGGTTTCCATTTGGTTTCTTGGGGTTTTTCAATTGTGTATTATCCTTCTTGAGCTTTGGGCTGATCATTCTAATGGAATTAACAATTCATTAGGATCCTCCTCATCATGTTCTTCTTTGTGTATTTGTCGAATTCTGCTCCTCTGTGATCATGCACTCCTCCTGCATAAATATGTATATATGCAATCCTCTGATGCATTCAACAATCATTTGACACTCAATCACACATTATACAGTCCTACTCAATTACTGTATACATAAATACAAATGAATAATTACAGAATGAAATCCCCATTCCTCAGGCAGTAATTCCACTTTACAGTGGCCTTTTATTTGCAAATCTGCCCATAGGCTACAAACCACTCCTGATATCTAACCTCTTTCAAAACATCTACCTATCTAACCTATCCAACCCCTAAATTATACAAGAAAATCACAATTTATATAAAAAAATGGATTCATGAACCATTTCTGGTTCAGAACCACAAATCTCTCATCCTCTCCTAAAAAGTCTCTTCAACTCCACTCTTTTCTAAACAACCACTAAATCAAGCTTTCAGTTTCCTCATTTTCTATTCAAACCAATTAAATCTAACAGTTTGGCTTGATCTCCACACAGGGAGAATCAATTAGCCACTATGCCCTTTTTCTCATATTTTACAATAAATAAACACTCTCACATATTTAAATAAATATAATTAATTAAACTCTTGCCTTCCAACCCCTTGCAAGTCACAACATGTGATCATGCTATCACATTGCTGAATAGGCCTGAATGCTCCTGCATTAGGATGGTTTTTTGAGTGAGCAACCTATTTTCTAGAGGGTATTCAGATAAGGGTTGAGCACTTATGTTATCCCTTTGTGGTTTCATAGCCCTATATTGAGGGTTCCCTACTATTGAGATATTTATAACAATAGTGCATAAGACTGGGAAGAATGTCCCACATCAACAATTAGTTGTGGTGTTCATTAAGGTAAGTGTTTTTGTTATTATTTATGCTTTATTTTGGTTAATTATGTGCAAATACTAAGCAATATATGCTATTATAATTCTAATAATTATACTACATACTATGTTCTAATTATTGTCCATAAATTAGGTATTGTAATGTATGCGTCAGGAATAGGTATGGAAAATTTAATAACTAGTGTCACATTATTGATTATGGAACTAGGATCTAGGTGTATGAAGAAAAATAAAAATTAAATGGTTCAAAATTAGAAAAAATAAGAATGTACCTTAGCCTAGTGTTTTTAAGAAAAAATGACAGACTCTTTTGTACATAGTAGAAGGCACTTTGAGTCAATAAGCAACATGTACAGAGGACACACTTTAAGCTGGAAACATTATGAAAAGAAAAAATTGAATTTTTTTTCTAAATTTAACTTAAAATTCAACATTCGTGGGTGCTCCAAAGACTTTTAATTGCACCCTTGCAATTTTTACTTCGATAGCCGTAAGGATTGCTAGCATCCTAGTCAACACCTTAGGAGGTGAAATTTCATGAAAGACTCTCAAACATTTGAAATGATGGGCTGACCATTCGAGCCTTGAGCCGCAAGAAGCCTTAATGGTAGGAGGATGGCATTTCTAATCTCATTTATGAGCCAAACAACCTCATGGATGAGCCAAAGGAGGGAAAGAGTGTTCAACAATTCTATAAATGAAAGAGCATGGAGAGCCAAAAACAAGAAGAAGTTGTGCATTTTTATGCTACCAAAAGTGCTCCAAAGCAATCAAGCATACCAAGGCTAGGATAATTCCACCATTTGAGAGATTTTTATTTGCTTCTTTGGGAGAGAAATAACTTGCAAAAGAGATTGAGAAGAGGAAATCCTTGTTGAGATCTATTGAGAAACATTACTTGATTAACTCTCTTCAAGTGCCTTTGATATTGATTTGTAACTCTTCCACTACCAACAACCAATAAAGAGGATCCTTTTCCTACTTTTTTTATTTGTTTTTCTTTATTGCCTTGTTTTTAGTTGTTTAGCCTAGTTTTGTTCTAGTTTTTTGTTTATGAATTGTTTCCACATAATTCAATGTTTTATTATTCCATGTTTAATCACTAAAATCATTCATTGTTTGTGTATTTCCTTGCAGGAAAAAACCAACTACAAGGAAGGTGGATTTGAGACTCATATGCTACCAAACACACCATACAAAATGGTGAATCTACTTGCTTGATTTTCTTTATGTAATTGGTTGTTTTACATGTCTTTGCTCACTATTTTTTCCATTTGGTTTTAATCACATTACTTTCTTGAACCTTTGTAGGTCTCCATTGGACCTATTTGTGGCCTGAAAGCATTCCTTTTTATTTTTTCAGGCTATTCTTGCAACTTTTTGTAGAGACAGTCATGCGGGTCTCGTGACTATGTATAACATAACCCATGAGACACACAAGGAACCACAATTATCATTGTAATTTCCTTTTCAATATTGTTTAGTAGCCTTTAGTGACCTCCCTACACTCCTATGTTTTTTTACAGTTCATATAGGCTTTCATTTTTCTTTACTGACCACCATAAGTAGAGTAATTTGCTTGTATTTTACTCTAAACTTTTATATGTTGGGACTAGGAGTAGTGAGATTAAGAATGAGGATAGGCCATCCATCCCTTGCACCCTTGTGGAAAACCTATGGGGGATCCAAAAACGTTATAAAATACTACCTACCATCTTGCTTTTAATTGCCAAATTACACATAGCTTAACTAGGAAATAAGTAGGTGTCCCTAATCCACACATCTTTACTAACTTGTTTTGTAAAATCAATTTCACTTTATGCACTCGGAGTTAGTTTTAGTAAGAAAGATAGTAGGCCTTCTCTCCCTTGCACCCTTGTGGTGAAATTATGGGAGGATCTAAAACATTTCTCAAAGCACTAATTTTCCATCTCCCTATATGCTCACATAGCATAATTAGGAAAAGTAAGTGGCCCATTATTCAGACATATTTTTTCCAAGGAACAACATAACATAGTGCAATTAGGGCAATTGTAAAGGATCATCACATATCCACATCATTGCATCCACATTTTGTACGTTCATCATTCACCTTGCATACTCCATCACATCACACACTAAATTCACTTAAAACTTTGTGCAAAGGGTATCCCCTTTCGGAAACTTTGTGTTTAGTTTATTTTGATTTTACATTTTGGCGCGCCCTAAGCAAAGCAAAGACTCTTTTAAAAGAATCATTAACTTAAAACAACAAAATTCCCGACAAGGGTCTCAAAATAATGTATACATCAGGTTAGGACCATAGGGGTAGGCATCTCATAAACCATCGTGGTTGTTTACATTTGAAACATATAATTTGTATTTTAAGGTGATTTCAAGTCCTACACCATCTAGTCACAAAACCAGCAATGAGATGAAACTTGTGAAGGATCAAGGACTAGATGATATATTATCACGACCCTCCTTATTTTCTCCTGACAATTGGTAGTGCCTAGGTCCAAAGTTGACAACCAAAAGTTGAGATTCACTCATTCACACTAGATGTAGGTAGCTTAGTGGTGAAATTTCAAGGCATATTTCCTTATAGGTAGCAGGTGTGGGAGCACTTGTACCTAGAGGCGATTTCGATCAAACTACTGAAAGCATCGCCAACAATTTTGGGACATAGTCATAGTACCCATTGATATAACCCTCTTCCATACCTTGGTTGGCTTTTTGTTGTTGGAATTGTCGATAGTAATTTCAGGACGTGGCCCCAATACCCTTCTATAAAATCTTCACAACGCCAATTTACTAATTGAGTGGAAGGATGTTAGGTATTTTAGGAATTTTTCTCAGGGTTGGGGCTTTTAACCATATTTAGATAGAATACGTACAATTTTATACCATGTTCATAAATGGTAAGAAGTGGCATAGTTGTTGTAAAGTAAACTTAACAACACCTCTTGTTTAGGATTTATTCTTGACATTGATTTTTCCCATAATTTCAATAGACATCACCATGGCCATGTCGCAAACAGAAGAAGATGCCATAAGTAAGGCATAACAGTTTGAGCTTATTTACACACAATCAAGGTAGCTCTACTATTTTATCATATATTCTCCTTTCTTGCATTCATTTATTCAAGATAAAACTAGAGCATCAAATGTTGTTTATGGGTTAATTGAGACCCTCACCCAGAATCAACCAAGAAATTTTCCCTCTTACCTTTGAAATATGTATGGTATGTAACCACATTTCTAACCTTTCACTAGAATCTCCACAACACCAACACCCTCAAATGTTGGGTATTATCCTAACCAACTTGCAACCATCAAAACACTCCCATGCAAGGGAATTAGTACCCAACATGTGTTTTGGAAGTATTTCCAACCTCCCAACCTACATACACAAATCCTAGTCTAAGGAATCCTTATTTTCCTTTTCCAACACCGCAACAGAATAACCCTCCACCTCAGCAAGAAGTGGGGGTTAATTTTTTTCAACCTTCATTCCCTTAGCAATAGCAGTGGTTCAAACAACTCAACACTACAAACCCACCTATTGATGCGGGCATTGACAAGCCTATGTCAACAAGGGAGAGACGAACTAGACCAAGGCTCTTCACATAGCTCCAATGATTTGGATTAGTCATTCTCTATATTTTTAAAGGCTTCGTTGGCCTTTGGCTTCCTCCTCTTATGAAGGAGATACACCGTGAAAGTATCTTAAAACTATGGTATACATTACATTTTCCTAAACTAAGTTAAATGATACCTAAATCCTTGAGTTGTGTTAATGGAATTCTAATGAAGATGTAAAAATATGTAATCAATACAAATAACTAAATTAGATTATAATATTTACAACACTATGATACAAAAATAAAGCTAGAACTCAATGTAACTAGCACAAAGAATAAATTGTTATAATATAGCAATTATTTTAAGAAGAGAAAAAAAAAATATTTTATCAATAGAAACAAAAAACAGTTCTCTTCTTACTGTACTATGAAATAGAATGAACAACAGTAATCAAAATAAGTATTTCACACTATTAAGTAAACACGGTGTAAAAGAACTCTATTTGCTTTTCGAGTCATTGGGAATTACGTATTGTTCCTTACAATTACAGCTTGGCCAAGACTTATAACCAAGAGATAAAATTAAAAAATCAATGATACGTATTTAAAAAATTTAGCATCAACGAATCAAACCAAATTATCCTCAAATCAATATTGAATGAATCAACGAATCAATGAATCAATATTGGTGATAAACGAATCAAACCAAATTATCCTCAAATCAATATTGAATGAAATAGTATTCATAACATTCACTAAAATATTCCCATATTAGATTCAAGAAAAACAACAGTAAAATTAATTAGGTACTCTTCTAGATAATCTAACCATTAAAACCAAATTATTATTCTCAAGGAACAAGCCACTAGAGATGAACAATTGATCAGTTAAGAAAATCTGACTCGTAAAGTTACAATAATAGAGAACTGAGTAAAAACATTTGCTTGTTAGCGCACAAAGTCAACTTAAAAACTGTGAATACATTCCATAATCCACCAGATATTAGGAAAGTTTAAATTATCAATATGGAAGGAGTAAAAGAGAACAAATTTATGGAATCAAGCCACATCGAAATGTCAGAACTGTCATTCATTCCATAGTCAAAAAATAAATTTCTCCATCAAAATAATGTCTCCCTCTCCTCTCGTTGGTTTCCCCCATTTTACTTCAAAAATAAGGGATTTATATAGGAGAGTAAAATATGAAAAATTCAAATTTTGAAATAGTATGATTACAAAAATAATAAAATAGTTTTATGTTTTCTAGGCCAGTTGATTGATCTTACTAAAGGCTATTAAAGATAAATGACAAGAGAACTTTATGGGATATGTCCTGATTCAAATAGGTGTGTCCCACAAGTAGAGTGACAGAATTTCATCAATTATTTGACCTATGATAATACCTAACAAACAACTTAAAAATAGTTTAAAGTGAATAAGGTTTTTACAGAATTGTAAATTTTGTAAAATATTTTATTATTAACTATTCAACCTTATAATTTACTTTATTTAAGAAAAATTGAAATAAAAATAAAATCTTAACTCAAGACCAATATGAAAGAAATTTCAACTTGAAAAATTTATTTAGTGCTTTCTAGTTCCTATGAAATAACCAAATTGAAATTAGTAGACTTTACTATAATTCGAGTGTCTGGCCCTTGAGAAATTCCAATAGATTGGAAAGGCTCTTGCTTCTTATAACTAATATCACTACTACAGGCAACCCTCAATTGCTCATTTTCTTGGGTCAATTATTCAATTTGATAGGTGAGCCATGGAACTATCACTAAGTATTGTTGGTGCCAATAAATATCTAACTGTGGCTCAGAACCATTCTTCTCATACTTTCTCACTGATTCTGGTGGATTTTGAACATCACGGGGAGAACTTTGTTCATGGTAAACTGCAGGTTTAACCTTCTTTGATTGAGTTTCCTCCATCTCTACAACATTCATGTCAGTGGGGTTTTTTTCTGTTACGCAACAACCTCAATATTTTCCTATTTAATAATTTTTCATTTATATTATTATCATTATCCTGAATTTCTATGTATTGGGTTACAAGGTCAGGATTGAAAGAGTTATCATTTTTCATTTTTTTTTTTTTTCTTCCTAGGCCTACTAGTTGCCTCAATGAGGTTTTCAAATAGTGGTTCTTCCTAGGCACCTCAAAGGAAGTTTTCACCTAAGATCTTTTCTTTTTATACTTTTAATCTTTTTCCAACCCATTGACTTCCTCATGGAGGTTTTCAATCAATGAGCCAATCTCAGGCACCTCAAAGGAGGTTTTCAATTGATATTTTATTGTTTCCTCTTATTTTTTTGTTTTTTCATTTCTTTTTTCTATCCTACTGAACTTGAAAAAACAAAATCTCTTTCAAATATAGGAATACTTCCAATGGAGCACTTTTCACATCAAGATGACATATGAAATCATGTGTAGGCTGGAAACATATGATTTTACATGTACCTAAATATTAGAGACCAAATGCTTTGACTTTGATGATATCAAACATTGTTGAAGAAGAGAGTGATTCTCCATTTTGTTGATTTTCTGGAACCAAACATCAATACACCTTTGATGTCCTTAGTTTTCTTTCTCATCTGGATCATTATTCATGTCGTCTTCTTCCATGAAATTCAAATATTGCTCTTTTTTATGATTATTTTCTTGAACACATGGAGGATCTTATAGTAAACATGAGGGAACTTTCTGAATCTCTTATTCTGATGTCTGCTCTTCATAGTGTGCTTCCCATGATTCTTTGGTCTTCTCATTTGGATATTCTTTTTATGAATGGTGTCCTTGAATGAAATCGAGAGAATCTCTTTTTTACAATATTCTTCCTAAGCTAAGATTAATACCATTTAAATCAACAGGAGATGTTTGGAAGTGTGGTACATCAATATTGTATGTGGGTTGAGCTACTTCCTTCAGTGGGTTTGGAAATGGTGGTATAGGTAGTTTATGGGAGTGGATCTTTGAGATGGATGTGGTTGTGGTGGAGGTGGATGGTAGGTATAACATGGAGTTGGTTATGGAGGACATTGAGGAAAATATTAAGGATATTGTGGATTGCTCCCATAAATTCCTTGCCAACCTTATTGCTAGGATTGGTTTTGGGGTCGAGATGGACAAGGTTGCTAAGGAAATGGTGTGTTACAATTACTTTGATATGGATGTGTATAAGCTTGAAATTTTGAATTAGGTTATTTCATCATATCAATTTGATTAGGCTTCCACGATCTTCTTGGAGCTACATAATATAATTGCTTTGGTGATTGACTTTATCCATTGTCCACTTGGTAAACTTCCTTCAACCTCGGTAATGATGGGAAATATTCAGTAGAATGTGATTATACATGGAAAACACAAATATCAACATCTTCTTTTTTCTCATTTGGCATTCTTGACATTCATACTTGTTCACTTAGATTGCTAAGAATTTATGTTTTAAAGTTATCAAGCAAATTTCCAAGTTTAGCTTGACTTACCAATCTTGATGTTGATTTCCTTACTCTTTCACTTCGTCTTGATATGTGCTTGCATATTTCACAAATTTCTTCAAATGATAATTGGCATATATCACCTCTACTCATGAGATCAAGGAGATCAATCCGCTCATGCCTAATTGTTCTAAGTAAGAGGGTTTTTAGTGTGTCAGATCCTAAATGATGTAATTTTTCCCTCTTAACATTATACATAAATCTGTCCATTAGATCCTCAAGGATCTCATATTATTTTTTATTCATTCTAATTTTTTTTCTTTAAGATCATGATCTTTATATTTTTTTAGAAATATATTTTTCATATCATTCCATGATCTTATTGAATTAGTCCCTAAACTCATGAACCGTTTAAGAGATCTATGCTTCAATGTTGTTGGAAACAATCTCACTTTTTGAGTGTTTACTAAGTAACCTTGAGATCTACAAAATATTTCAAATTCAAAGGCAAAGGTTTCAGGATCCTCTGACCTCATACCATGGAAGTTGAGAAGATAATATGTAGGGATTTTCTTCCTATGAACATTGATATCAATATATTGAATGGAAAATTCAAAAGGATCTCCTTCATTGTCATCGTCTCTATCCATTTCTTCTACCTTCTCTGACACCTCTTTTTCTTCTACCTACAAAATTGGATGGTTATGTGGTTCTTACTGCACCACGTGATCAAATTGGGGGGAGGTTAGTGTTCGAGAAATTGTTTGTTTTTATGATTTTTTTTAATGAAAACACTAATGCAATCCACTTTGAAATGAAAGATTCCTAATACAATTTTTGGATTTTTTGGTAGAAAGTAAAGGAAATTAATCTACTAGGGAAGAAAATAATGTATACTTTGACACCTCCACATAAATGGCACTAAAAAGTGATGAGCCACAATATTACAACAATAATGTTGTAACTCCCAAGGCTAACAACTTAAATTATCAACCTAAGGTTCGTACAAACTTAAGAGGTGTTGGCACTCTATGTGCATCATGCAATGTGTCCTTTCATTGATCTAATGCAAGGAAGTGAATGTCATGAAATAAAACACTAACCTAATTGCAAAAATGGAAACATTAGTCTACTTGTAGAATGTAAATTAATACTCTAATTGCAAAATGTGGAATGTTGTTTTGAAAAATGAAATTTGATATTTTCAACGATAATGCTTGTAACTGAAACCTTAAGGAAGTAATAATTCATGAATAAAGTATAATATAATTTGCATGAATGAATCATCCTTTTTATCACTGTGTTTGAGGAAACTCATCTTTATTAATGGAATCCATGTACATTTCATAAGAAAACATCCATTTTTATTCAAATGTGGCGATTTGTCTTCTAATTCTAATTGAATATTTGTAATTGCAATGAAGCAAAGTTGGGTCTAGAATGGTATTTAGTCTTCCTCAGTCATGGATTCAAAGACTAGGGGTCATGAATCAACCCTAAGGGACACAAAAATAATATTTTGGAGCAAATATACTCAAGTTTACATGTGCTACAAAAGTGGTACTGGAGGTGCTACAAGAGGCCCTATTTTGCTACAATAGGAGATAACTTGTTGAATGCCCAAGTAAATCCACTAAAAATGAGATGGGAACATTTTTTATTAAGTAGGATTTATTAGGACTCCATTTCACGTGGAATCACTCCAAAATACCTCTGTTAACACGTGCTAAAATATAACAGAAAATTACTACTTTGGAAAATAGAAATTTAACAACTAGTGAGCTAGTTAACCTACCAAATGACTAACCTAATCAAGTGAAAATTATATGGGGTAAATTTTGTTATCAAATTGAATTTTTATATGACCAAATACAATTACAATAAACTAAAATGAATCTCATTAACGCATTCTATAAAGTAGCAGAAAATTACTACTATTTTGTTACAAGGGACTTCTAGAAATTCTACATTTGTGAACTAGTAAACCAATCCAAGTAGCTCAATGATGATTATGACTTTTAAAATTTGTTATAAGGATGCATCATGCTTTTGAATTTGTAAATAAACTAAAAAAAATGTGCTTCAATCATTTAACTGATATGATCTACAACAAAAGAAGCATGAATAGTAAATGCAGAGATAAGAGATGCAAGTGAAAAAGGTATTCAAAGGAAATAAAGAAATTGTACAAAAAGGCTTTGAGGCTCTTGGGATGGCCAATCCAAAGGAAAATTGGAGTCCTAAAAGGGAAACCAATCCTTATAATCTAAATATGGAACCAAACTTCATTATTTGAATCAATACAAGTACATCCCTGCTAGAAATGAAAGTGGAGCTACTAAATAACAAGTTTTCTCCATAAGAAGACTACAAAATACATGCCCCTAGAGGCCAATTAAAATTGGTACTTATACAAAATGATGAGGAGGAATTCTCCTTGAAAGGAGGAAGATTTCCCCTCCAAAATCCCTCAAATACTGTATCTAATTTTCAACAATAGGATTCTACATTAAATGACAGGGAGCACATTCCTAGATTTTCTCAATCATTAGAGCTCCAAAATTTGTGCAATAATTTAATAATATATTGTTTATTTATTATCCAATATTTATCCTCGTATAGTAAGGAGAAATTTTCTATATTATCTCATTCAAAATTTACTCCATATTCTCTCAATTTTCTGCAAAAATAAATTATACTAGGCACATAATGTACAATTATCTCTAAACCTTCTTAAGAACATATTAAAGCCAAAAAACATTATTAAGTGTAGAAGGAAAGATTTAATATAGACTTTATGTGCCTAGGAATGGTTATATGGGCCTTAATTTATGTCTAATTTGGAGGCCCATCATAACCCCTACTGAAATTGCTTCTCATCCTCTGAGCAACCTATCCATCTTCTTCGCCTATTTTTCTTCATGCAATTCTCTTCCTTAGCTCATTGGAACATGATTTGGATGGTTACCTACATTGGATGACTTTTTTAGTGCCTTGTTCTAGCTCAGGCTAAAGGAAGGCATGTCTAGGGTAACATCAAACCACGCTTAACCTGGTAGCTAGCTCTACTAGGTCGGGAGAGGGCTCTCTCCTTGTCAATCTCAATTAGGATATTGGAAACTAGGGCTTGAGATGACTGAAATGAATGCTTATTTTAGGCTAGGTATAGTACATTAGGGTTTCTGGTTTGATTTTAGGTTTTGGTTTCTGGATCAAATGGAGAAGGCAGATTGGGTCTGAGAAATCAACTCAGGGATACAGTCATGTCCTGTGGGGCGAAGTAGACAAGAATTTATGTACTAGAAATGGATTAAGATGGCAGTTTAAGACAGTTGAGGAGTTCAGGAGGGCATAAAGAAACTATGAATCCTCTTCAAATAGTTGAAAACATTGAAAACCAAATGCATTCCCAAGACAAATCACTGTAAATTAGTGTAATTTGGCTATTCACCTTGATTCATTTAGTTTAGAAGAGAGAGAGAGATGTGGATACATAAAAAAAATCAGAAAAAACTCATTACAAAGAATAAACAATACATAAACTCACTGTCACAAGAATCCCACAAAAATAGCTGTGGAACCTGGTTTTATTCCTTGCCAAACTGTTGATACAAATGTTCAATGAGAGCCAACACTTCTGCCAAAGGCCAACCTTTACAAATGAATAAAAAAGTACATGATATAGGCAAGGAAACTACTCAGGCTAGCTATCGGGGTCAAATCTATGAGAATAAGGGTGGTTTCAACCATATCTAAACTATAATAGGAATATAGATAGTGGAACAACTTGCCTCTAAAACCAAGGAAAACAGTTCATTACAGCTCAAAACCACTTGGAACTTGATGTATCTACCCTAAGAAGTGATTTTCATCCATATTTACAAAAAATTCATCATTTACCATGCTTACATTGGCCAATAAATGAGGAAAAAATGATCTCCCAAGAAAACTAAGAAAAATCAGGAAAATCAGGAAAAATTGGCAAAATCAATTTAATGCGCAGTGCCAAAATTTTAATGCGCAGTACTTTTTCTAGGCCAATTTTGGAAGCCTTCCCAGAGTCCAAATCAGGGGCAGGATAGCTATTTAGAAATATTGTCGAGTCTACATTCTGGAACAACTTGAACTTCTGAATCTGGAGTTCATTTACCCCTTCAAACATTGATTCTCCTAAGACTGCTTCCTGTGTGGCAAAAAAGTGGCAGAGAGGGCACGTTTTGGGTGTTTTTTTCCCTTTTGGAGACCTAGAACTTGTCCAAAATTACGCACTATTTTTGAGCTTGCTTATTTTCTATGCTAATTCCAAATATGCAGACCATTTCACAAAATGAGGTCCCCATCAAAAATGCAATGCCACACCTATTGGAAAAACCTGTGTTGAAAAATTTAATGACCAGCACAAAAAATTTAATGCATAGTGCCGCTTTCAGACCCAGTTTTGGAAGCCTTAACAATGTCCAAATTTGGTTCAAGATAGTGTGTTGGAAATATTATTGAGTCTACTTTCCAAAACATCTTGAATTTCTCAATTTGGAGTTCATTTTCCCTGTCAAAAGTCAAATCTCCCTAGACTGGTCAAAATGTGCAAAATGAGGCTGCCTAAATGCAGAGTGTTGTTGCAGTCAACTTTTGAAGGTCTTCCTAAACTCCAAATTGAGGTCATGATAGCTCATTATAAATTTATGTATGTCGAGTTATCATTTGAATCATCATGAAAGTGATTTAGCCAACCAGGCTAGGATAAATCTTGATTTTACCAAGGTCACTCCAAAGGTGCAGCTACTCTCCTGAGGCAACTATAGTTTTGACATTTCTCTAAAACCATGGCACCTATGTAAAATGTGAAGGAGGGTTTTCTTCCTTGGCATATTATGGAGAAAAACCACTCTCACATATTCAAATTCATTTTTTCTTTCTCAGAAACATCATTTGAGTAAAACCTATCCCAATGTGTGAAACAAAGGATTTGTAGAAATGAAGGGAAATGAAGGGGATAAGGGGCTTCTAAATTCTTGAGAAAATTTTGGGAAGTAGGGAGGGATGTTAGGAAATAGGGGAAAGTGGAACTTCAAATATTGAGTGAGGGGAAGGGGTCCAAAAGGGAAAAACACATTCTTAGCCTAAACAATTGTCAAATTGTAGCAAGAAACTAGGGTTTGTGGGAAAATGATGAATTTGAGTGATATCAATGATGGGAAGTACTTAAGAAGGTACATTAAGGATAGGGGAAGGTATATGAATATCAGGATACAAGTTTTGTTGATGATTTTACCATCGAAGAGAAATTACCTTCAAAACCCTAAGAGAGGGAAATGGGCCTTACCCAAGTACAACTGAAACACGAACAAGTTGTAAAATGACCCATTGGAACCTGAAATGATAATGAAAGCTCTTTTAATGATGGTACACTTATCGAAATGGTGACATGGACTGACACTTGAAAAATTTGGAAGGAGTGAAAACAAATCCTAGACCTAATACCTAGTGACCAAATTTTACTTGAAGATTCTATGAAATGACAAAATTTGACTGTAACATCTTAAAACCACTTTGTAAGAGCATATTTGATCATTGGTGGAAGGCTTCAAAGACTGACACTAACATTATCTCCAATGGGGATGATATCTCCTTGGAGGTGCTAAGAACCACAGATCTTTGGGAGAGCAGACTAGTGCCTTATCCATTGGGCAATATGGAATCAATATCTTGGCAACAAAACCATCAAAACTCAAGAATCAAGACTCATAACTGAAATGAAATTGATGCACTACTAAAATACAATTGACAAACTAGAAAATATTCTCAAAATGAGATTATTCAATAAAACCTACTCTAGTTGTTCCATTCATCACCTGATCAAGTGAAATGAAACAACAAATGCAATGAAGTAAGCATTTTGGTTGTTGTTTGCATTCTCCACAAGTGTCTGCTTATGAACAACAAGAGAGAACTACTGAAAGGAAACTCCCATGAAAAATTGTAAATAGATCCGTTAAATAATATGGATTCTCTATCTGACTCTGAAAACACTACATACAGATCTTGAAATTCATGCACACTGGGACTTAGCTCATCCAATGGATTACTTTTCTTCTCCTTGTACCATGAATGCAAACTTTCATCAGAGCTTTGTGATGAGACTCCTGTTGAAAATGACAAAGAAATCGGCTACATAAAGTTTGTATCAGTACACGTTTCAAGCTCACAGGTAGCTAATGGAGAAGGAATTTGACTGCAGACATCATCCAACACATTAGCTATTAGATCGTGAAAAACTTGAAAAGACTACTGCAACCCATTTTCTATTAGTTCCGATGAGATTGCATGATTTCCTATCGGCTTCTCATTTGAAGATATACTATGAAAATTACCCTTCAAAAACCGAAATGATTCAAAACAAAATGGTACGAAATCATCTTGCATCATTTGATCATATGGTCTAGCTTCCAAGTCTTCATCTGCAACTTGACAATCAATGGCATTTGGGGGCTGCAAATATAGATATGAGAAGTCTTGCACAAGGGTTTCAATGCCCTATAGATGGTCAAGATAAAAACTTATCGATAGTTGATTTCTAATTGCACGAAAGTTGTCTCTGATGATCTGGAATAAAGCAAAACAAAAAGGCAAAGATCCTTCTCTTACTTCAAAATTTTCTTCACTTTCCTCCTCACTTCCATAGCTAATCTACAACATTTGATCACTGTATTCGAGATGAAGTGAACTTCTTGCTCCCACAAACTAGCTATTGATTTGTCTGCAAGACTAGCTTCCATTTGGAGAACATAATCATCATCATACTAATCAAACTTAGGGAGTTCATCAGTATAAAACACATCATCAAGCATACATGTCATTTCAACATATCTCTCTTCTCAAAGATGATCTATAAAATAGTCATTATCAGATTTACGACAACTGGAATGAGAAATAAAATATTTTGTATCAGCCACTTGTTCCTCTTCAATCAATGAGCCATGGTCTTGAACATCATACTCTTTCCTTGTGGTGATCGTTTGCATCATTTCTTCCACTGCACTTACCAAAATGTTAAGCTTTACCTCTAAAGATTTTGATTCCTCTGGATCTATGTTCTTCCTCTCTTCTTTATTCAACTTTGCCCTTCTGACCAGCAAATTAGCCTCTACATCTACTGCACTATTTTGCATCTCTTCAAGTGTTACAATATTCCTTCCCCTCAGCTGAAATTCCATTTCCAGATCAAAGGCACTCGGTAGTGCAAGAGAGCAGATCCAGGAGGAGGCCTTATATTAACCGGCATCGAGAAATAGACTTGTTTAAATCTCGTAGAAAAGTGTTGTACTATCTTCCTGGCTATCTTTTCAGCTGGTTATACTCCTCTAGAATCAAGAAAGGGTTTTGTCTGACCACCCACCTGTCGAGGAAAACTTTGACGAACTGCTGGAAATCTGAGATGCTCACATCAGGCAGGGTTTTGAACCAACTCTTGACTTTACCTTGCAAAGAAAGAGAAAAAATCCTAACACTGACATCCTCTTTATCAACTTCAAAAAGGTAAAGAAAGGACTCAAAATTTAGTACATGTCTCTCAGCAGTGATGTTCTCACATTCACCATCAAATCTTGGTAGATATAGGTAATAATTTTTAGGGAAAACATGGGATATAGGAGGTAAAATCAGAGGCTTGTATCGATCTGGAATTTTACAAGGTATAGGAATATGTACATAAAGTGTAGAATCAGTCTCGGTCTCTTGAGGCTCATCAGTTTGAAGATGGTCATCGTAAGATTTCAAAGAACAGTCTTGATCAAGATCAAAGGCATGCGAATATTTTGTTTTCATAATCTTCAAAGGGAAAGAATCAAATGTAGGTCTAGGATCTTTTCTCAAATACAATATACTTTGCAAAGCCTTCTTAACATTCTTGGGAAAAGAGAAGAAATAATTTATAACAAATAACATAATGTCTTGGATGAAATTCCAACTTGAATACCTGATATTTCCATATTGTCCTTTCATGTTACTGTTGTTCAGGTTCATCCTCCAGTCGAGTCCTTAGATCTGATCTCAAAACTAATTTGGAGTCGCCAAGTAAATTATTTCAGCTTTCATGTGTCTGATCATTGTCCACCATCAACAATCAGATATGAACTTGATACATTTTATTGAGGAACATAAAACTAAACCCCCAGTATGGTCGCCACTATGTTAGTGCCTTGATCTACCTCAGGCTGAAGGAAGGCAGGTCTAGGGTAACATCAAACCACGCTTAACCTGGTAGCTAGCCCTACCAGGTCGAGAGAGGGTTCTCTCCATGTCAATCTCATTTAGGATATTGGCAACCAGGGCTTGAGATGAGTGAAGTGAATGTTGATTTTAGGCTAGGTATAGTTGATTAAGGTTTCCGGTTTGATTTTAGGTTTTGGTTGCTAGATCAATTGGAGAAGGCATATTGGGTCTGGGAAATCAACTCAGGGATACCGTCATGTTCTGTGGGGTGAGGTAGACAATAATTTATGTACTAGAAATGGATTAAGATGGTAGTTTAAGATAGCTAAGGAGTTGAGGAGGACATAGAGAAACTAGGAATCCTCTTCAAATAGTTTAAAACATTGAAAACCAAATGCATTCCCAAGACAAAGCACTATAAATTGGTGTAATTTATCTATTCACATTGATTAATTTAGTTTAGAAGAGATATAGAGATGTGGATACATATAAAACATCAGAAAAAACTCATTACAAAGAAGAAACAATACATAACCTCACTGCTAGAAGAATCCCACAAAAGTAGCTCTGAAACCTGGTTTTATTCCTTGCCAAACTGCTGATACAAATGTTCAATAAAAGCCAACACATCTACCAAAGTCCAACCTTTACAAATGAATCAAAAAGTATATGATATAGGCAAGGAAACTACTCAATCTAGCTATCAGGTTTGAATCCATGAGAAGAGGGGTGGTTTCAACCATATCTAAACTAAAAACAAGAACATAGGCAGTGGAACAACTTGCCTCTAAAACCAAGGAAACCAATTCATTACAGCTCAAAACCACTTGGAACTTGATGTATCTACCCTATGAAGTGATTTTCATCCATATTTACATTGAATTAATCATTTACCATGCTTAAATTTACCAAGAAATGAGAAAAAAATGATTTCCCAAGAAAACTAGGAAAAATCTAGAAAATCAGGCAAAATTGGCAAAATCAATTTAATGCACCGCGCCAACATTTTAATGCACACTGCTTTTTCTAGGCCAATTTTGGAAGCCTTCTTAGAGTCAAAATCAAGTGTAGGATAGCTCATTGGAAAGATTTTCGAGTATAATTTCTGGAGCAACTTGAATTTCTGAATTTGGAGTTCATTTTCCCCTCCAAAAATTGATTCTCCTAAGACTACTTCCTGTGTGGCAAAAAAGTGGTAGAGAGGGCACTTTTTGGGTGTTTTTTTCCCTTTTGGAGACCTAGAACTTGTCCAAAATTCCTCACTATTTCTGAACTTGATAATTTTCCTATGCTGATTCCAAATATGCAAACCATTTTGCAAAATGCGTTCCCCATCAAAAGCGTAGCGCCAGTGGCGCTGTGCACCTATTGGAAAAACCTATGTTGAAAAATTTAATGCCTACTGCCAAAAATTTAATGCACAACACCACTTTTATACCCATTTTTGGAGGCCTTCCCTATGTCCAAATTGGGTGTAGGATAGCCCATTGGGAATATTATTGAGTCTACTTTCCAAAACATCTTGAATTTCTCAATTTTGAGTTCACTTTCCCTATCAAAAGCCAAATCTCCCAAGACTAGTCAAAATGTGCAAAATGAGGTTGCCTAAATTCAGAGTGTTGTTGTAGTCAACTTTTGAAGGTCTTTCTCAACTCCAAATTGAGCTCATTATAGCTCATTGGAAATTTTTTTGTCTCTAGTTATCACTTGACTCATCAACCAAGTCATTTGGCCAACCAGGATAGGATAAATATTTATTTTACGAAGGTCGCTCCAGAGGTTCAACAACTCTCTTGAGGCAACCATATTTTTGACATTTCTCTAAAACCATGACACCTGTGTAAAAAGTGAAGGAGGTTTTTCTTCCTTGGCCTATTATGGAAAAAAAAATCTCCCATGTTTTCTAAATTCATTCTTTCTTTATCAAAAACATCATTTGAGTAAAACCTATCCCGATGTGTGAAACAAAGGATTTGTAGAAATGAAGGGAAATGAAGGGGATAAGGGGCTTCTAAATTCTTGAGAAAATTTTGGGAAGTAGGGAGGAATGTTAGGAAATAGGGGAAAGTGGAACTTAAAATATTGAGTGTGGGGAAGGGGTCCAAAAGGGAAAAACACAGGCTTAGCCTAGAAAATTGTCAAATTGTAGCAAGAAGCTAGGGTTTGTGGGAAAATGATGATTTTGAGGGATATCAGTGATGGGAAGTACTTAATAAGGTACATTAAGGATAGGGGAAGGTATATGAACGTCAGGATACAAGTTTTATTGATGATTTGACCATCCAAGAGAAATTACCTTCAAAACCCTAAGAGAGGGAAATAAGCCTTACCCAAGTACAACTGAAACACAAACAAGGTGTAAAATGACCCATTGGAACCTAAAATGATGATGACAACCCTTTGAATGATGGTACACTCAACTAAATGGTGACATGGACCGACACTTTAAAACTTTGGAAGGAGTGAAACAAATCCTATACCTAATACCTAGTGACCAAATTTTACTTGAAGATTCCCTGAAATGACAAAATTTGACTGTAACGTCCTAAAAGCACTTTGTAAGAGCATATTTGATCACTGGTGGAAGGATTTCAAAGATTGACACTAACAACCTCCATGGAAAAACTTGCCATGGTAGCAAGTTGTACCTCATTTTCCTACAGCTTCTACCTTATCCTGTTGTTTTCTAACTGTAGTTACTCTTTCATGACATATTCCCTTAGCCTTAAATCACTCAATTCCTCACTCATTTATTTCACTTTTTCCTCCATGAGGCCCACATCCTCTACTTAATTGGATTTTTTAATTTACATACATTAGTGAATTCTACCTCATTTTGTAATAAATTTGAAATAGGATCCAATAACAAGCTATGGAGTGGGCTCTTGGTGTCCTTGTGGACCTTCTCCCTCCTCATGAGTCATTGTTGTCCCTTCCTGTAGCACTTTTTCTTCATCCAGTAGCAATTTTGTTTTCAGTTGTAGCATCTCTATTTGCACCCTTGCCATTTCCTTTGAATATTTCCTTGCTCTCCAAGGCTCTAGTGGTTGTTCTACCCAAAATTTATCTTCTTGTAGCACTCTAATAGCTTCCTATAGAAACTTTTCTCTTCCTGTATAGGTTTTGTTCCTCTTGTAGCAGTTCTATTATTCATGTAGAAAATTTGTCCCTTCCTATAGAAGCTAATATTTTCATGCGAAGAGGTGGTGGGTCCACCTTTTTATTCTTTTATTTTTATTTTTTTATTGATTTTTTCATTATTTTGTCTTCTTTTTTTCAATTTTTTCACTGCATGCAAAATAAACTCAAAGTGCTTTGAGTTAACTAAGTTCGCCCTCACCTACCCCTTTGCACTCCTTGTACTCCATCATGAATAAATTATTACTTTATCAAGTCCTCTTCACTTATGTCTTGTCCTCTCCCCCATGTGTGGCTGTCTTGGTGGAAAAATGAAGTTAACTGCTAGATAAGGCTGAGGCTTCTCTGCTACTAAGTTTGGCTATAAAATTCATTTGTCATCATACACTTACAACATTGTTTTAACTAAAATTATTTTGTAGGAGTGGTTTTTAGGATTGAATACCTGGGCCTTACCATTGATGTATATTTGAAAGTGATATTGAGGTTGTTGATATGACTATTGAAGCCACCTTCGGTAGTTCTAAAGCTGCTAGTGATGATCCTATGATGATTGCATGTTGACTATAAATAAAGGTAATCAATGGTTTACTGCCTTCTTGAGATGTCACCTTCTTATCCTCATTGTTCCATGCATTGGCTTTGCTCTTAAAAAAAAATCTCTTGAAATGTGCCTGATTCATCAAAGTTGTCATTGTGGGTCTTGTTGATGGTGGATCAAGATGTTGTTATTGGAGATGATCAGTGACCCTGTATTAGCCCTGCAAAATTTTGTGGCTACCCGAGATGAAGGATATGATCCCTCAATGCTTCAAGCTAGTCAATTTTTCATTTTGGTGCTTCTGCTTTCTTTTTATTGTGGTTATGGAGAGATTTTGAAGATTGCTACAGGACTATGTGTCTTCTTGTAGTAGTCACTTTTATACGGGATTTACTACTGCAAACAAAATTATCTCTCCTAGGTCGGTGGCTAACCTGGAACAACAGAGAGACAGGGAACCCAATGCTTTTCCTTAAAGTAAATAGATGACAGAGTGAGGCCTACTTGGAATCCTTCGTACACTTCACTCTTTCTTTAGCTTAGAAGCTCCAATTCCAGCTCTGAATGCCAAAAGTAGAACCTACATAATCAAATAACACAAGCCAAGAATCTATGAGATCAATGTAGTATCATTTAAGTACTTAATTCAAGAGATAACATGGTATCAAAATATATGAAATAACAACATCACATATAGGAAAACAATGAGTTATTTTCATTAATATAAATAGAAGGAGATTACAACCATAAGTAGTAGTTGATCTTGTAGAAGAGCTCCTCCAAGTTGTTGAATTGTCCTTTCCTTGTCACAATATGCACCTCCAATCACCCTAAATGCATGAGATAATAACCACTCGCTATAGAAACATAAGGGCATAATCACTCTCCAAAATCCAACCCCCAACCACATAGAAGGATGGAAATATATAGATAATTAGGGTAAATTTGGAGTGCTTATCCAATTAAAAATCTAGGGTTTAAGATCCACCTTTGATGTTGGGATAGGATCAAAGGATAAGTGGTGAAAAATAGTAAGTAGGGAAGGATAGGATCCGAATGTTTTATCCAAGGAAAGTAGTTAAAACAACTTCTAGAATCTCCTAGAAGGGAAAGCTTCTGGAATCCCAATCATTCTCTCGGACTTCTACGACCAGCACAAGTGAAAAGGGAGCAACCTGTTGGTGACCAACACAAGCCACAGTGGAGAAACATGTAGGTTATCAGACTCCAGTAGGCATATAAGGAGCGTTGGTCCTAAAATTGGCTCAGATGATGTAGTTTAGGGTCGAAAATCTGGGGGGTGAAGGGAACATGCTTAGGGCATTGTGCAAGATGGTGACAAGTGGGGATAGGTTGTTAATTGATCCCATTAGGAGGCTCATTGATTGGATCTCAAAAGATAGCCTATAATAGTCACATAGACCCTCCTAGGATCATTATTTCCTTAAGGTGATACCTTTAAAAACAATAATAATTCATGATTAATACGTTGACAAGGATCATAGGCCTTTTTTGTGGTGGAAGGGATGGAAGAAGGGTGAAAATGGGTTCTCTTCATGGACAGAGATGAAAATGAGAGTGGAGAAGAGGTCAAGTGGTGTGGAAAATGAATGATGATCCTGTGATGGACCCCTCATCTTGTTCCTAGATGAAAATCATAAGATATAAACCATTTTTCCATGCTAATCACACTCTTGTAGCAATTACGGTCACTCATGTAGAAATTATGGAATGCTCCTGTAGCAAAATTATTTTATTCATATCTCTCAAAAGGTAGATTGGATTGATCTGAAATTTGGTGAGCAAGCTTCCATCATACTTATGCATCTACCCATAAACAATCTCAGCCAACAGATGCACGAATCATGGGAACAATTAAAATGTATGTAGGTGATGGAGGCCAATTTCTTGAAAAGTGTGCACTACAATTTGTTGAAATTCCTTGAGCATGTTACCATCATCAATATGCATCTCTCCATGAAACATCTCGGGAAATGGATGCATGCTTTTTGAGATGTGGTGAAAACAATTTTTTCCCTATGTATTTTGGCCTCATGTAGCAAAACAAAACCCTCTTGTAGCATTTTAGGGCGGCGAGAGAAATGGATGGGAAAGGCTTGGAAATGGTGGGTGGATGTTGGAAATGAATGAGTGTGATGGGTCCTATTAGATAATCTGAAAAAATGAGGAGAAATCCCGAGTTTGACTTCCTTTGACTAGATTTTTGACCAACTTTTTATTTTGGTGCTAACTTGTTTTTGTTGTTTGCAAAGCTTGGAGAGCGTCTGCATTCATTAGAGAGAGAAACAAAGAGAAAGTATTTTTTTTTCCTTTTCCTTTTTCATTTTTTTCTTTTTTTTCCTAGGCCTACTAGTTGCCTCAGTGAGTTTTTCAACTAGTAGGTCTGCCTAGGTGCCTCAAACTAGTTTTGAGCCTAAGATCTTTTACATTTCTATTTTTCTCTTTTTCCAACCCATTCACTGCCTCATGGAGGTTTTCAATCAATGAAACAATCTCAGGTGCCTCAAAGGAGGTTTTCACCTGAGATTTTATTTTTACCACTTATTTTTTCATTTCTTTTGTCTATCCTACTCAACTTGAAAAAAAAAATATCTTTCAAGTATAGGAATACTTCCAATGGAGCCATGTGCACATCAAGATGATATATAAACTCATGTGTAGGCTCAAAACATATGCTTTGACATGCACCTGAATATTAGAGACCAAATGCTTTGATTTTGACGATATCAAGCATTGTTGAAGAAGAGAGTGATGCTCCATCTTGTTGATTTTCTAGAACCAAACCTTAATAGAGCTTTGATGCCCTTGG
This sequence comes from Pinus taeda, assembly GCA_000404065.3. Taxonomy (NCBI): domain Eukaryota; kingdom Viridiplantae; phylum Streptophyta; class Pinopsida; order Pinales; family Pinaceae; genus Pinus; species Pinus taeda. Next base: position 54,526 of record APFE030770856.1, on the reverse strand, counting down.
CTTTCCTACTCATTTGGATCATTCTTCATGTCTTCTTCTACCATGACATTCAAATCTTCCTCTTTTTGTGCATTATTCTCTTGAAAACATGTAGGATATGATGGTAAACATGAGGGAACTTTCTCAATCTCTGCTTCTAATGTTTGCTCTTCATCAAGTGCATCCCATGAATCTTTGGTCTTTTCATTTGAATCTTCTTTTTATGAATGTTTTCCTTCAATAAAATCAAGAGAATCTCTTTTTCCTCAATAGTCTTCTTGAGATAAGATGAATGCCATTTAGATCAAGAGGATATGTTTGGAAGTGTGGTAAATCAATATTATAAGTGGGCTGAGCTACTTCCTTGTGTGGATTTGGAAATGGTGGTAAAGGTAGTTGAGTGGGAGAAGATCTTTGAGATGGATGTGGTTGAGGTTTTGGTTGTGGTGGACATGGATAGTAGGGATAACATGGAGTTAGGTATGGAGGATATTAACGAAAATATTGAGGATATCGTGGATTTCTCCCATAAGTTTCTTGTCAACCTTGTTGCCAAGATTGGTTTTGGGTTTGAGATGGCCAAGGTTGCCAAGGAAAGGGTGCATTATAATTACTTTAAGATAGATGTGCATAAGATTGAAATTTTGAATTAGTTTATTGCATCATATCAGGTTGACTAGGATGCCATGGTCTTCTTGGAACTACATAACATAGTTTCTTTAGTGATTGACTTGCTCCATTGTCCTCTTAGTAAAATTCCTTCAACCTCAGCAATGATGGGAAATATTTAGTAGCATGTGATTCTTCATCAACAACACAAATATCAACACATTATTTTTTCTCATTTTTCATTCTTAACATTTATACTTGTTCACTTATATTTCTAAGAATTTTTTTTTTTAAGCTATCAAGAAAATTTTCAAGTTCAACTTGATTTGCCAATCTTGATGTTGATTTACTTACTCTTGCCCTTCCTCTTGATATGCACTTGCATATTTCACAAATTTCTTTAAATGATAATTGGTATACATCACATCTACTCATGAGATCAAGGATAACAATCCACTCATCCCCAATTGTTCCAAGTAAGAGTTTTTTTAGTGTGTAAGATCCTAAATGAGAGAAGTTTTTCCTCTGAACATTATATATAAATTTGTTTATTAGATCCTCAAGGTTTTCATCTTCTTTTTTATTTGTTATAAATATTTCTTCTTTAATATCATGATATTTATATTTTTCTATAAATATATTTTGCATTTTCATTCTATGATCTTATTGAATTAGTCCCTAAACTCATGAACCATTGAAGAGCTCTATCCTTCAATGTTGTCGGAAACAATCTCAATTTTTGAGTGTTCAGTAAGTAATCATAAGATCTACAAAGGATTTAAAATTCAAAGACAAAGGCTTCTGGATCCTCTGACCTCATATTGTGGAATTTGGGAAGGAAAGATGGAGGGATGGTATTCATATGAAGACTCATATCAGTATCTTGAATGGGAAATCCAAGAGGATCTTCTTCATTATCATCGTCTCCATCCATTTATTCTACCTTATCTGCCACCTCTTCTTCTTCTACCTACAAAAGTGGATGGCGATGTGGTTCTTACTACACCACGTGATCAAATGGGAGGGGTTAGTTTTGGAGAATTTTTTTATTTTGATGATTTTTTTAATGAAAACACTAACGCAATGCACTTTGAAATGAAAGATGCCTAATGCAATTTTAGTGTTTTTGCATAAAGTAAAATAAATTAATTAACTAGGGAAGAAAACATTGCATACTTTGACACCTCCATGACAATGACACAAAAAAGTGATGAGCCTTAGTATTGCAACAAGAATGTTGCAACTCCCAAGGCTACCAACTTAAATTATCAACCCGGGGTTCATATAAACGTAAGAGGTGTTGGCACTATATGTGCAGCATGCCATTATGTCCTTTCATTGATCTGATGCAATGAAGTGAATATAATGAAATCAAACGCTAACTCGATTGCAGGAATGGAAACACTAGTCTACTTGTAGACTGTAAATTAATACTCTAATTGCAGAATGTGGAATGTTCTTTTGAAAAAGGAAATTTGATCTTTTCAACAATAATGCTTGTAGCTGAAACCTCAAGGAAGCATGAATTCAAGAATCACGTCTAATATCTTTTCATTGATGAATCACCAATTTTATCACTATTTTCAAAGAAACTTGTGTTTAGTAATAGAATTCATGTAAATTTCATAAGAAAACACCCATTGCTATTCAAATGCGGAAATATGTCTTCTAATTCTGAATGCAGATTAGTACTTGTAGTGAAGGAAAGGTGGGTCTAGAGTGGTCTTAGTTCTTCCTCAATCATGGATTTAGAGCCTAGGGGTCATAATTAAAGCCTAAGAGATAAAAGAAAAAATTATTTTAGAGCAAATCTGGTCAAGTTTACACGTGCTACAAGAGTGCTATAGGAGGCCATGTTTTGCAACAGGAGGAGATAACTTTCTGAATACCAAAGTAGATTAAATGAAAATGGGATGGGAATTTTTTATTATTAATTAGGATGTGTTATGAATCCATTATGAGTGTAATCACTCCAAAATATGTTTGTTAACACGTGCTAAAAATAGCAGAATTTTACTACTCTAAAAAATGGAAATTCAAAAACTAGTGAGATAGTTAACCTACCAAATGCCTAACCTAATCAAGTGAAAATTATGTGGGGTGACTTTTTTTATTAAATTGAACTTTCTTATGACTCAATACAAGTGTAATAAAGTCAAATTAAGCTCATTAACATGTTCTAAACAATATCGGAAAATTACTACTATTTTGCTACAAGGGACTTCTAGAAATTCTAGATTTGTGAACTAGTAAACCAATCTAAGTAGCTCAATATTGAATATGACCTTTCAAATTTGTTATAAGGATGAATAATTCTTGTGACTCTATAAATAACCTACAAAACAATTCACTTCAATCATTCAACCAATATGACCTACAACAAAAGAAGCATGAATAGTAAATGTGGAGATAAGAGATGCAAGTGAAAAAGACATTCGAAGGAAATAAAGAAATTGTAGAAGACAGCTCTGAGGCTCCTGGGATGGTCAAGCACCAGGAAAATAAGATTCATATGAAAGAAACCAAGCGTTAGAAGCTAAAAATGGCACCAAAATTCATTATTTGAATGAATCCAAGTACATCCCTACTAGAAATGAAAGTGGAGCTGCTAAATAACTCTTGGGCAGCGGATCTCCCCATAGTAAGTTTTTAGGGCTTAAAGCCCGAGTTTTGGTCAATGTAATGTAAAGACCCCACAGAATTTGGGTGTGGAGTGCGAGAGTCTAGGGTTTTCCACCCTAAAATAATGTAATTTAATTTAAAGTGTGTCGGCTTACCCATGGTTCGTGGATCATGGGATTGCATAAATAGAGCGAGGTTCTAAGTGTAAGATTCAGTCTTAGTTTTTGAGAAGTAATAGATACATGTGAAGGAATGGTGAGAAGATAGAGGTGAATCTGAAGTGTATTAGGTCATAGTAGGAGGTAGAGGCTCTACAACTGATTGCATGGAGGCCTAGTAGAGTCCAAAACTAAGTGCATGAACCCCTGTGACTGAGTGTGCAGGGTGGAGTTGGGTCTGTAACTAAACTTGAGTATTAATAAATATAAGTTTGATTCTGAAATATTGTGTGTCTATGCTTCAGTTATATTTATGCATATCCTTACATTTTTATGATTATGCACACTTGTTATGTATGTTGAATGATTAATGAGAATATCAGGCCCACATAATTAAGTTAAGGTCTATAATAATAGCACAATAAGGATAAAGGATCTAGACAACACCTCTTCGCACTCTTTACAGAGCTGCGTGGAATCAGTTGCACAAGCTGCGAAGGATAGATGGATGCATAGAGCAACGGAAGCATGTAGGATTCGTTCGAAAACTTCCTAGATTTCATCAAGACATCCCTAGGGTGCAGAAACCTGGTTCCAGCACCCTCCCATACTACCTCGGGTGAGACCTCAGTCCGCACACCATGGACTGTTGCTGAAAGGGCCAGTAGTTTCGAGATTTGTTTGGCTAAATCACTTCTAAACCTGGGTCAGGCCCCAACAAGCCAACAAATGGTTCCATTGCTAGGACCGGGATCTTCCTAAGGGATGTCTGATGTCGTGCCACATGAACCCAACACATAAGGAAATTGAAGAGTCGTTGGACAAGAATATTCACAAGTTTGTGACACAAGAAAACAAAACTTCACAGGTATTCGAGGAAAGGTGGCTGGATCGTTACATGTATACAAAAGTCCACGAGATCATATTCGCATCCTTTCCTTCTGAACTGTATGAGTGGATCGTGAGGCTAGCCGACAGCCAGGGAATGTGTAAACTCGATTAACTGATAGTGTGGCCTCCGGAATTAGTGTGCAAACTAGAGGCATCAGAAGATAAGATCGCGAGAGCTGTGGACCATTGGCTTGACTAGATAATAGGTGGAATTATCACTAAGTTTGCGATAGACATGACCGTAAGCTACAACAAATCAGAACAACGTTTTCTCAAGGGACCACCAGGTAAGTACATTAAATCTTTGAATACCTGGATTAAGATGTTGTTATGCGAAAAGCGGGTTATGCGAATACATTAATGTTTAGAATGACGTGGAGCGGAAGTATCTACAAAGGTAGTGAGGAATTAGGAAACAATCCCTTAATTTCACCTTTGCAAGAGAGTGAGGAGGAGCTCACTCGGGTCTCTTTGAGAAGTGTGATCAGTTTGATAAAACATCACATTCCACAGTTACCACCTCCACCCATGCCACCACCCATTTCACCTCCTTCAATACCATCTCCACCTACTCCACCTCCACCAACCCCATAGTTTAGCATGGTGAGCGCAATCAAGCTACTCATATTCAGAGGAGTAGGGAATGAGGATCTGGACCAATTTTGGTTCATGGTAAGAGTAGTGTGGGAAGCGCAAAGGGTCACTGATGACAATATTAATAAGGCTACACTAGTGAGCGCGCTACAAGATCACACGTTGACATGGTATATGAAGCACTCTAATGATCACCCAAATGCAAGAATAGCAAAGATCCAGAATGCACTGAACAAAGAATTTAGCCAACCAAAATCAGAGACACAGTCCATCATTGGGTTTAAGGAGATCATGATGCTTCCAGGCAAAACCCCTTGGGATCTGGATCAACAAATGAAGAGTATGATCCATGAGGCTAATATTATGCTCACAGATGCACAAAATTGTGCATGGTTTTTTGCCTCTCTGACACCACACCTGAGGACAGTGCTATCACAACATAAACTTTCTATCCAGGTCGAAGCGTTGGAAATGGCGATGAGATTGCATGAGGCACCGATATAAGATCCAGGGTTGGGAGTTCAACAAATCCACGTGCAACTACAAATCTTTGCCTAGAGATGCAGAACTTGAAGCAGGATAGGGCACCGTGACCAGAGGCACACGAGGAAGTATGGTGCGTAAAATGCAAAGGCCAGAGCCATGACAAAGACCACTGTCTAGTATTCGCAAACTACTTGGGAGGTGGGGGGCCAATGCCATTGAGATCAGAGGCACAAGAAAGGAAAAGTGCGACACCCACGTTATGGTGCTCAATATATCATATGGGAGGAAAACACACGATGAATAATTGTCATTTGTTTCATAAGTATACATAGACTCCACAACAGTTGTTTTCTAATTTCTGCGGGTCGGTAGGCCATGAAAAGCGCACTTGTTGTAGCTATAAGTTAATGATGGAGTGGACCCCAGCCTATAGAATGCATACAAAAATGTGAGGCTTCGACCTAACTCTGGGGATGGTGCGTGCTGGATTTTAGGGGTGAGGTTGAGGACGAGGAGGAATGGGACCAGGAAGGGGTCGCAAATAGTTAATTTGTTACAATTGTGGAGGACTAGGGCACTATGCCTATGATTGTACCAACCCGATAAGAATATCCTGTTCATATTGTGCTCAGTGTGATCATGAAAAGATAGATACGTTGATCACACAGACGCGCGAGAAAGGGTACTCTAGCCTCCTCTGACTCAGAATATCCAAATGAGGTCTGAACCACTCAAAGAAGACCCAAATGTGAACATGATGCTCACAAGTGGTGTGATCATAGGTGAAGATAAGGGGAAGCAGCTTGAGAAAGATACATGGGTTCACAAGGCTCCTGCAAAGGAACCTGAGACTGACTTGGAACACAAAAAGGAGATGTTTATGGAAGCTAGGAAGAGCTTCACGGAGGCCTCCACTTCAGGTAGTAAGGATCAACCAGAGCCAACAATGGATCCTTCCATGTTTACTACCTTTCTAGAGACATGCATGAAATTACTACGCGAGAACAAGGAATTTAAGGGACTACAAGAGCTGATCACTAGGTGCGTGGGGTCTGGGGAACCGTGTTTAGTCCGGAAACTTGGAAAGCATACATTGCACACTGAGAGGGAGATGAGATTGACGGCGCATATTGGTGAGTATGAAATGGATCAGGTAATCTTATACCTTAGTTTGGACGCGAATGTATTACCAAAGCAAACACGGGAACGTATAGGCAGGCTTGCGTTACAGTGGTCCCCTATTCAATTATGAATGGCAAACCAACAAAATATTTTGCCCATGGGAAGGTTGCAAGGAGTAACAGTTGATATCAAAGGTGTGAGCACACATATAAACTTTGAAGTAATAGAGATTGTCGATGATAGCAATCCTTATCATGCGTTGCTAGGAATAGACTTGGCCAATGATATGAATGGAGTCATCAACCTAAAGAAGCAAAAGATGATATTCCAAAAAAAGTCCCTACGTGTACTAGTTCCCCTAGATCTAGCCGAAGGAGCGTGCTACACCAAACCAGTGCACGACGATGAAAGCGATGATGAGTTGGATTGTATTTACCAGATAAAAGTGCTAGACTAGGACTGGGTGAACCCGACTGCAGATGGGAGAATATCGTGGGAGTGCGATAGCTCTTACACTTCAAATTCAGACGAGGAAGTAGAATGCTGGCAAAACTGGTTACATGAGGTGATGACACTAAATTTCAACATGATGATTAGATCACTCCATCGTGTCACGATAGAGGCAAAGCAACTGCCAACCCATGATGAAGTGACAACAGTGGGTGACTTCCTGAACAAAGTTGGAAACATAGTACCGAAACAGCAGCAGTATGCTACACTAGACTAGGTTGGAAGGTGTAAGGAAGCCTCGCACAAGTGGTGTGACCACCTGACTATCCATAGAAAGCACAGTCTCAACGCTCCAAGCAGTTGGAAGAGAGCGCGGGACTATAAAATAGTTTGTATGGGAGCGGCGTGATAGGGGACTACGCGTAGGGTCAGTAGGTCACAAGGGTCGTGCTTGTGCATGGGAGGCTATGTTTCCATGCGGGTAGACTGGGAAGTGTCCATTAGGGTCACTTTTTATGACAAGGTATCCCATTTAACAGAATGAAGATTCGGTGGCGGGAAATTAAGACACGAAGTCAAAACTAGATTTGGAACGATCTACTGTCAATCTCTCATAAATGAGCCAAAGGAGGGGGGAATGGTCGAATTTGAATTCCTACATGCCTCAAAATCACAGATGGTCATCCATCGAACAACCCTTGGCATCTGGAGAATTCAGTTAGTGCGTTATCAATTGGGTATGGACCTTATGCCTTTAGAGGCTTTGAAAGCAAGTTCAGTGTTTGAAACATTGACAAGATAGACACGGGACCTTCTGAACAGAGTGATGTCGGCAGTCGAGGGAGCCACGCCAAGCCCTATGTCACCAGTGGGGGATGCATTAGAAATTCCAAAATCACCCCGAACACCGAGGCCCAAAAAGGACCCACAGGTAGCAATACTAGTCCATATTTCTCCGCAAAACCAACGGTTTGGTAAGTTGTCTATGGAAGATAAGGGCAAGACGGTTAATATTGAGATCGATGATGAGGAGGAGGAGGAGGAGGATCTCCCGGCCTTCATAGAAGAAATTGAACTAGATGTAGAAATGGAGGAAGACATTCAATCAGTGTGCACTACAACAAAACTGCCCAAGTATGTCCCTCTGCAGAAAGGGAGAGTAAAAGTACCTAAATACTTGGATGTTGTTAAAAGCACACTCAAAACCCCGTTCCTCCCTAAGGGAGTTCTATTTGAAGGTTCAGCTTTGGGCCATGTGCCCACGATGAAATTTGAATATTGGAACCTCCTAGATAGCAAAATGTTCCCACATTTGGAAACCAGCTAACTAATGGAACAAAGAAAGGAGGGGGCAGTTACAGCACTACAACCATGAAAATGGTTGTGCAGGGTGGAGGAGGTCGGGCTACTCCACCTATTATGGATTCCACACTTTCATCGGGCACCAATCATGACCTTTCTCATCAGGAAACTGCTTTGCCTAATGCACGATGGGTACATGTGGCTGGAGGAGCCCATTCTCATCACGAGAAAGCTTATTCATAGGATTTCTTGGCTTCCCTATACTAGAAGGGACCCCATGGAAATAGATAGCAAAAGTGGAGACTTGGCGCTCGCAGAGGCCATGAAAAAGAAATACAAGTTGGAGAAAAGGAAGAGGAGTTATGTTATTACTAGTATTCAAGACAAAGGGGTGTGCATAACCACCCAGTTGCTAGCAAGAAAAGTGGTGAGAAAATGTCATGGAAACGAGGTACCAGCAATAGTCATCGAAATGGCTGAACAATGCATAGAAGGGGTACAGTTCAAATGGGCGCAATTCCTCTATGAGGAGTTCCTGACGAACTACACGGAGACCCAGGAGCAGGGTAAGACCTTCCACTACGCATGGTTTCTCTTATCCATCCTGTTGGTTGCAGGGGAATTGCGTGAGGACAATCAATTTCCTCCACCTAACCAAGACTTGTCAGAGGCAGCAAAATACGTATTGCTATGGGTGATGAAGGATGCCATGCGAATCTGTGAGACCAATATATTTTGGATACTTATGGAGGTGAGCGTACAAATGTGGATCAACAAATGTCCATGCCTATCCCCCATGATATGTGACATCCTGTGGAGCTTTGCAAACTTTAAGGCAGATATGCACAATGTGTACATCAAGGCACAGAGGGATCCAGAGAAGAAATGGCCCAAACTCCCCTTCATAGCAATTGATGAAACTATATTCGCAGTGCTCGACTCATGGCCATCTGAATGGTGTGCCCTAGATCTGATAGCACGTGATGAGATGGTGATTCAAAGACAGAAGGATTTCGCCAAGCTGCTGGCACAGCAAAAGCAGAACGAGTAGTTTGCTAAAGAAGTAAGGGCTTCCCGTGAGGTAGTGAAGGCTGCCGCAGAGCTAACCAAGACCGCGGACAAAGCATCTCCAGCACCAACATCTAGGGCAACCATGATGTAGGAAGAAAGAGGCCCGAACCTGACTATAGGACAAGGGACAGATGACACGACGACAGGCGTAGACTCAAACACATCATCAACACAGCTAAAACGGCGCACAGTACATAATGGACAGGGCCCTGGAAGAAGACCAAGGCTTCCAAATTGGATGGGGAGCCGATTACCTGACAGAGGGTGATCTATATTGTCAGGCCAGGCAGTAACTCCATTAGGCAGAAAAACTGATTCTTATTATTCATTCAATCAATTAGGTCTGTTATATACATGAGGGAGAGACTGTTCAGTTCATCTCCTGATGACTGTTCATATTTCTCATTTATTTGTTTACATATATTTACCCATTCACAAGGATTAGGTGTCAACATTCCCCCCCTTAATCTGAAGGGATGTTGGTGAGTCCAAGCATCATTCTGAATCATTCAAGCTTTTCTCTTCCAAGCGCTTTGGTGAAGATGTCTGCAACTTGCTCATTTGTGGAACAATGGCGGAGATGGATTGTTTGGCCTCAACATGATGTCGGATCAAATGATATTTAGTATTGATATGCTTTGTACGATCATGAAACTTTGGGTTCTTGGCCAACTTTATTGCAGAGGTGTTGTCATTCATGAGTGGAGTTGATTGTACTTGTTTCACCTGCAAATCTTCAAGAATTTTTCTGAGCCACACAATTTCTTTTGTTGCTTCAGTTGCTGCCACGTATTCTGCTGGAACTGATTGTTTGCGTGATCTCCAAGAGACAGCTCCTGATCCAAGACTCATAGCATATCCTGAAGTAGATACTCCAGTTTCTTTGTCTCCATCGAAGTCTGAATTAGAGTATCCAATCAAGCTGAAGTCGTCTACCTATGTATACTTGATTCCAAGGTCTTGAGTTCCCTTCAAGTACCTTAGAACTCTTTTTGCAGCAGACCAATGTCCCGCACAAGGCTTTTGCATAAACCTGGAGAGGATTCCAACAGCAAATGAAATGTCTGGTCTGGTAGTAATGAGATAGATGAGACTTCCTATAAGCTATCTGTACTTTGTTGCATCCTCAAATTCCTTTCCTTTAATAGATGTAAGCCTCAAGTTTTGTTCCATTGGAGTAGAAAGAGGATTGCATTCTGTCATGCCAAATCTGTTTAACAAATTTCCAATGTATTTCTTTTGAGAAAGAAATATGGACTTTGGATGTTGGGTTACTTCAAACAATGCCAAGATAGTAATGAACATAGCCCAAATCAGTCATTTCAAAGATTTTTCCTAATTCTTTCTTTATGGATGCAATATAACTTTCATTGTTCCCTGTCATTAAAAGATCATCTACATATACCACAAGGTATACAACTGTTTTTCCAACTTTCTTGACAAATAAAGTTGCATCATCAAGATCAAAATGATTGAAGTTGAGTTTCAGAAGATGCTCAGTTAGCTTTCATACCAGGCTCGTCGTGCTTGTTTGAGGCCATACAAGGACTTCACAAGTTTTCATACTTTATGTTCATGTCCTTTCACAACAAATCCTTCAGGCTGGGACATAAAAACATTTTCTTTTAGATCTCCATCAAGAAAGGCAGTTTTTACATCCATTTGATGGACTTTCCAAACATTCTGCAGCTACCAGTGAAAGAGTGTCCGATGGTGGCCCATTTTGCTGTGGGACAAAAGTCCTCATAATCGACCCCTTCCTTCTGTGCAAAACCTTTTGCCACAAGCCTAGCTTTGTGCTTGTCAAGTGAGTCATCAGCTTTGTACTTGTTCTTGTAGACCCACTTGCAGCCAATTGGTTTGGTTCCAAATGGAGGATCAACCAGCTTCCAAGTGTCGTTCTTTATGAGGGAATCATACTCCTTTTGCATTGCTTCTTTCCATTCATCATGAGAAGCAGCTTCTTTGAAGGAAGTTGGTTCAAAATCTGTAGACAAGTTCAATTCACAATCATAAGAAGCATCCATATCAACGGGTGAATTAGAGTCATCCACATCACCTCCATTTTGCCGATTTGAATTTCTAGTTCCTGTCTTTCCAACCTCATGAGGATGAACACTTTCAAGTGTCTTTGTTAGCCACTTTGGGGGACCTTTCTGAGATGGTCCACGCTGCTCCGTTGATTGAGTTGGGACTGAATCGAGATTGAGTCTCCCAATTCTATCAATTACATCACTTAAAGCATCATCCGTTGTTGGAGTTTCATACAGGGGAGAGTGTTCTTCAGAAGAAGATTCCACATGTTGATCTAGTATAGGAATCGCCCCTTCAAGATGTGGAATCTGATTATCAAATTCTTGTCATGATTTTGCTTTTGCGAATCTATCCAAAGGATCAAGTTGCCACTCAACAACATTGTCAGTTTTGGATGATTCAAGAAAAATTACATCTCTAGATACAACAAACTTCTTATTTACTTCATCATAGAGGTGGTATGCTTTGGAGGTGTTTGAGTACCCTAGGAAGATACATTTACGACTTCTAGCACCAAGTTTGTTTCTATGTACCTTTGGTATTAAGGCATAACAGGTGGAACCAAAGACCCTGAGATGCTTTATCGAAGGAACATGTCCATACCACAATTCATAAGGAGTCTTGTTTCTTATAGCATTAGATGGACATCTATTATTTATATATGCAGCACATAGAATAACATCAGCCCAAAACATTATCTTTACATTTTTTAAGAAAAGAATGGATCGTACCATATTCAAGATTGTTCTATTCATTCTTTCAGCTACACCATTCTGTTGGGGATTATAAGGCACAGTTGTTTGATGTTTGATCCCATGTTGGCAAAGACAATTTTCAAATTCATTTTATGTGTATTCTTTTCCATTATTAGTGTGAATAAACCCAATATGAGATTGTGCATCATTTTCAATCCATTTATGAAAATTATTGAATGTTTGAAAAGCATCAGATTTGTTCTTCAATAAATAAACCCAACACAGTCTGGTGTAGTCATTAATAAATGTCATGATATATTTATTTCCATTTGCAGAAGGAACAGCCATTGGACCACATAAATATGAATGAATGAGTTCAAGTTTCCTATGTGCTCTTGAATGTGAATCATGAAAATACTATTTGCTATGCTTTCCTAGAATGCAAGCATCACCTTGCTTAAGTTTTCTAAGAATTCTAGGAAAACCAACAACACCATTTTTTTTCAATAAGCGGGGACTGTCATAGTTCAAATGTCCAAATCTAGCATGCCATAATAAACTTGATGGAAGTGTACCTTCTTCATGATGAGCATTGTATGAGAAATGTTGTGCATGAGCAGAGGTTCCTTGCAGTTTTAGAAGCCTTTATTCTTCTATTCCCCTCATGACAAGTGAGTGGTCAGATGCTTTTCTTACCTCAAGCTTGCCATCAAACATATGAATGGAGTGACCTTGCTGGCGGATGTGGACCAAGGACAACAAGTTTCTCTTGCGCTGTGGGAGATATAGAACATGATCCAGAAGAAAGTCTGGAAGACCAGGCAGTTTAAGCCTAATTGTGCCAAGCCCTGATGGCTTGATTTTTGATTGATCTACAAAGTATACTGCTCCATTAACATTGTCAGTGAAATCTTCAAAAAAATATTTTCTATGAGTCATGTGGCAGGTTTCTCTTGAATCAAGCAGCCAATCATTTTTCTAGGAAGCAAGTGAAGCATTAAATAAATCTTCATTTACTCCAATGTTACATTGTGGCACAACATAGTGAGCGGATTCAGGTGCTTTGACTTTGTCTATATCATCAGTTTTACCTTTATGTTGGTTTATTTTCTGCTCAATTTTGTACCATGGTAGCTTGCATGTAGCGGCATCATGTGATCCATTTCTTTTGCAGTGTATGCAATGCAAATTCGCCTTTTCTCTTTGAGAATGTTTGCTCCCCCTGCCTTTGAAATATCTTCCTCTTCCTCTTGAATGCATACTGTAAAAAAAAAAATACTTTTTCTGCAAAAATTTTGCTACTCTTAATGGAAAAAAATATACTTCTTATGTGACTGGACAACAAACTCAAATGTCAATTCACATTCATCTGCACTATGTCCAAAAAAATACCCTCAATAGCATAAGGTACTGTGTCCACTAAAAAGGTCGAATAATGTAGTCCAGATGTATTTGGACTCTTAATATCACAAGTTACAAACCCTCTTAGAAATATATGGAGCCATCCCTTTGTCCATATCCATGCGGTTATACCCAAAAAAAAATTTGTTTTCAAATAACACTTTCAATTGTTGATTGTGATAAAATTAGTGTATTAACGTTTTTCTTTTAAACTTCTCATGCTTTGCAAAATGACCTTTGCCAGCGAGAAATCTGCTTTAAAAGTTACAAATGCCAACTTCCATACAAAAACATTCAAAAAATACGCTTCATGTGTTAGTTTCTCCCATAACTGAAGTCTGCCATGTCCAGGTCGGGGACAAGCACGCGATCATATGGCAATGAAGAACTGGAAGGCATGGTAGCTTCTCATATGAAAATCCTCAGGACGCTTGCGTATGGTCACAAGAAGTTGTTTGAAGGGGGCCCTTCCTGCTATCCTCGGTGCATGAACCCACATGTCTCATTTTGTTCTTTAAAATGCAAGAGCAGGAGGAGGAGGAGCTGGCCACATTCTAGCACCACATTCTTTCTTTCGTATCCCTCTCCAATTACACGGGAATGACAGCATTAGCAGGAATTTCTGTTGAGTTGCCGAGCTTCTATGGAATGACGTTTTGGAAGTTGTCAGGAGGGGTCGAGCTATGGAGGGCTGGGTTCAAGTCCTTGGGCCCGAAAAGGAAGGATAAGACATTGGCAGAAGTACTTCTACCTCCTCCCGACTTCGACTCGATGGTTTATCCGTGCGGATGGGTGGTAGGGAAGAAACGAAAGCTGGTAAATGTGGACGTCGTGGAGAGCAAGAGACAGATTGCCAAAAAAAAATGAATAGGAAGGATTGTGAAATAGATGGACTGAGCAAGCAGCTGGAAGAAAACTGTAAGGTGATGGAGAAACAAACTCGTCGGAGAATCGCAGGCCTACAAAAATTCTATTATACGGTTTGACAATCCTGTGCTTACATCTAAACTTCACTTTTGCTATGGAATAAGATTTGACAGATCTTCATATAGTTTTTCTTTTTAATTGCAACAGTCATAGATATCCTATGCTTAATTTCACTTACAAAGTCGTTGTTTGTGGCTATTCTTCGCTCCACCAATCAGGCCCTTCAGGAAAATTTTAACCGCACAGCACTTCTTTCAGGACAGTATGGACAACGCAGATACCATGTCAGGGAAACACCTTTTTTTTTTTAATGCACAGTGCTTCTTTCAGGATAGCATGGACAACACTGATACCATGTCAGGGCAGCACCTTTTTTTTTTGACACTCAGCGACAGTGGAGGAGCAGCTCAGCTATATGGAGAGTAGACTGGGAGTTACAAGGGACATAAGAGCTAGAAAGGAGCTGGCTCTGATACCATGTCAGGCCAGGAAATAACTCCATTAGGCAGAAAAACTAATTCTTATTATTCATTCAATCATGTAGGTCTATTATATACATGAGGGAGAGACTATTCAGTGCATCTCTCGATGACTGTTCACATTTCTCATTTATTTATTTACATATATTTACCCAATCACAAGGATTAGGTGTCAACATATATGACATCGATGACACGGTTCACGAGGTCACCAGGGAGGTGATCCAAGAAGCAATGATGGAGTAGTAGAATGTGTTGGGGGCACTTAGGGCACAACTATAGGGACTTCAGGTGTGACTCCCACAAGAAGGAACAATAGCCGTCTACGGTCCCATGAGAGCATTGACAACAGAGCAGTTGTTGTAGGCCAAAATGGCCAACACCGTCACACTACTGGAAGGAGCACTAAGAGCAGATAGCATGGAGGATAGAGCCATGGTAGGATGGATCAAGGGACTCAGCCTAAACTTGGCTTCCCTTTCGCGGGATATTTTATACCAGCTACAGGACGAAGCGATGATAGAACTCTGCGCTAGGGAGGGACGCACAATGCAAATGCTAAGTGAACAACGAATCAACATCGAATAGTTTAGCCTACAACGTGATGAAGCGATGACTCATAACCAACAATTGGAGCAAATCGTAGAGGAAGCATGTCGCCACGTCCCAGAAATGGAAATTGCGACAGATTTTCCAGTAGGAGTGCAGATCCACAAATTGGCTAGTGGATTCCATGAGGCAAAGAAGGAAGCAAAGAGGATATCGGTGGACCTCAACTTGCAGATTGTGGAACTGTGGCTAAAGGCACAACCTTCTACAACCCCGGAAGTTAGAGAGAAGTGCCACCACGCAATTCAATTGGGGTTGGAAGCAATAGAGTGCGTTGTATAGGATTTCACGGGCTTGTTGGATTAGTCACTTTCATGCTAACTTCATTGCAAGAAGATCCAACTATATAGTGTCTAGAGACAGAAGCAAGGTAGTTGCAATAGGCATATGACAATGAATGGGGGATCGTGCATATGATCACCATTACTCAGCGATTAGCCAAGATGAAGGAGGCACAGGCTTTAAAGTAACAGGTGTACACCACACATCAGAAAGAAGCAGTGCTTAAAGCATGCATCTAGCCTTGGCTTGAGGAAAAATTCACGGACACTGCCAAGATCGCAGGGAAAGCTGGAACAAATGCAGGGCATATATGTGCTCAGGCATGGAAGTGGCCCTGGAAATGATGCATCGAAGGTACGAGCACAATCGGTACAGTGGACAATGGAAGAATGTATTGTGGACTTATGTGAAGCACAAAAGCTGTTGGATGAACTCTGCACGAAGATCACCACACCAGCTGAGTGACTCAGTATAAGTCACGATGATTGTGTTGGGGGCCTATTGGGTAGCGAATCCCCCCATAGAAATTTTTTGGGGCTTAAAGCCCAAGTTTTGGTCAATGTAATGTAAAGGCCCCGCAAAATGTGGGCACAGAGTGTGAGAGCCTAGGGTTGTCCACCCTAAAATAATGTAATCTAATGTAAAGTGTGTCAGCCTACCCATTTTCCACAGACAATGGGATTGTATAAATAGAGCGAGGTTCTAAGTGTAAGAATCAGTCTTAGTTTTTGAGAAGTAATAGATAGATGTGAAGGCATGGTGAGAAGATAGAGGTGAATCTAAAGTGTATTGGGTTGTAGTAGGAGGTAGAGACTCTGTAGCTGAGTGCGCGGAGTCCTAGTAGAGTCTAGAGCTGAGTGTGTAGGGAAGAGTCTACTCTGTAACTGAACTTGAGTATTAATATAGATAAGTTTGATTCTTAAATATTCTGTGTATGTGCTTTGGTTATATTAATGCATCTCTTTACAGTTTTATGATTACGCGCACTTGTTATGAATTTTGAATGATTAATGAGAATATTGAGCCCACACAATTAAGTTAATATCTATAATAATAGCACAATGAGGATAAAGGATCTAGACAACACCTCTTTGGCTCTTTACAGAGCCACGCGGAAACAGTTGCCTAAGATGCAAAGGACAGACACGGAGTGGCACAAGCGTGCAGGATCAGTTCGTGAACTTCCTAGATTTCATCAAGACATCCCTAGGGTGCAGAAACCTGGTTCCAGCACCCTCCCATACTACCTTGGGTGAGACCCTAGTGCGCGCACCACGGACTATTACTGAAAGGGCCGGTAGTTTTGGGATTTGTTTGGCTAAATCACTTTTGAACCTGGGTCAGGCCCCAACAAGCCAACAATAACTAATTTTCTCCACAAGAATACTAAGAAAATACATGCCCCTAGATTTTCTCAATCACTGGAGCTCCAAAATTTGTACAATAATTTCATAATATCTTATTTATTTATTAGCCAATCTTGATCATCCTATATTATGGAGAAAATCCTTATATTAAATCATTCATAATTTACTCCATAGTCTCTCAATATTCTTCAAAAATAAATTATATTAGGTAGATAATATGCAATTATCTCTAAACCTTCCTAAGAAATATTAAATCTAAAAACATTATTAAGTGTAGAAGGAGAGATTTAATATAGCGTTTGTGTGCCTAGGAAAGGTTAGATGGGCCTTAATTTATTTCTAATTTCTCAAGCGTCCATAAGGCATTAAAAACCAAAAACCTTAATAATCAAATAAAAGATTAAAAATAGCGAAGAGGGGACCCATGTCATCTCTAGTGAATGAAATGGGAGGGGATGGCCTGACAACACCACCCAATACCAATAAAAATAAAGGATAAAATAAGAAAAAAGGAGATCAAGGATAGGGGGGAAACCACCACCAACAAAAAAAATTGAGGGCATTAACTAGGGGAAACCCCAATCAAAACCAGAGCCAAAACAAGGGTACGAATAATCCACAAAATCAAAACAAGAATATTGGTTTGAGGACTAACCACTCTTTCAATATTTTCAAATAATAAGGACATTATACTCATGTTTTCCATCAACTCCCAGAGTTGAAACACATGAGAGAGGCTAGGGGGTAGGGGGAGAAAACTTATAGCCTATCTCTATGCAAAATTTGTTTCCCCACCAAGGACTAGTAGCTACTCAACATGAGGTTGGTCCTCCCCAATATCAAAATCAAACTAGGGGTATTTCAAATGAAACCTCATGCCTTGACATATATATAAAAGGAACAAATGTCCTGCTCCAAATGCACAGTTTTGATTATGGAATCCCTCCAGAACCTAATCCCTCAACAATTCGCATCACCAATATAGCTATGCCACATGTGACCATACAACGACCTCCCATTTTACCCATTTCCAAGATGGCAAAAGGAAAATTACATCACGCAACCCAAAATTCAAAGGTATCTTATATCTATAGTATCGTTAATGGCCTTGCACAATCTCCATCAACCATGTTGGTATTGGAGGTCCTCCAAACATGTCCAACTCAATGGAAAGCATGTAACAACCCTTGGTTGAATTTCCATGTAAAAAAGATATAAGACCAAGGTCATGGGACATATATTCCAAGTTGAATGGTGGGAAAAACATACTAGTGGGTGTCACTTTTGGTTAATTAATGGCTATGGAAATTGGCAAAGGAAAAGCAGCATTAATTGGCATTTTATTTATGAAAATAAAAGAAAACAGGAGAAAAGGGAGATGAAAGGTCACAAATTTGCATGATAAGTAAATTAGAAGGAAAAAAAGGAAAATGAAGAAAATAAAGTCCTCAATGATAAAATGCTTTTGAGGATCACATCATGTCTTTTTTCAATTCAGTGTTTTGCACTCTCATTATATTCTCTTTCCCTCATACTCTTGCACACTTAGAGAAATCTTGGATAATTGTTGGAGAATGCTTGGAGCACTCTAGTTTTCATTGGATTTGGAAAATAAGGCAAAGGAAATCATAAAAGCACAAAGGAATAGTGTGATCAATGGTACAATGAGATTTCTTAGCAAGTATCGAGTTGCATGTATGATTTCCTTGCTAGTTTTGGCATGAACGATATATGAAAGTGGTTATTTGGTTGTGATTTGTCATTGGCATGGAGGATTGCCTAGATGGATAATGATTTTTCCTATCCTTGACATTTCCTAGATAGCCATGGTGCTTTATTTTTTTCCTCTAGTTTTTTCTAATTAGTGCTCATGCTCCTTATGATTGTCGGTTGAATTACTAGTTCCTGGAGCCCTTGCTTGGGACAAACACTTTGGAGCCCTGGAATAGCCTTGGTTGAGTTACTAGTCCTGGAGCCTTGGTTGGACAAAAACTTTGGATCCCTTAGTGGGTTGATTTTCTATTCATGGAGTGTTAGTTGGATAGATGCTTTGGAGCCCAAGAAGAATGTGGTTTGAGTTATTAGTTCCTAGAGCCACAGTTGGAACAAAAACTCTAGATCCCTAGATAGCTTGGGTAGAGACCAATCTGGTTTGTGTTAGTGATGCTCCACCGTGAGGTGGAATTACTAGTTGAGGGTTGAGGTGGTTTGGCCTCTAGAAGCCTTGGGGTCTTTTTTTTTGTTTATGACATGAGATCCCACATTCATGCTTGGAATATGGAAGGGGTTGATTAGATGAAAGAAATATTTGGTTCAACCCAATCTATGGTCGAGTGGTATGTGGAAGTCCCTGACTTGGTTGGTACTTTGCATATGTTAATATGTGTTTTTTTTTGTTGATGATCAATGAGCATAATTATTTATTTAATGTTGTTTTCATGATTGGTGTTTTATGGCTTTATTGTTGGTTAAGTTTATTCTACATGCATGGTGTATTTATTATTATATGATGTGCTCTTGATCTAGATATAATTTATGCTTTGACGTGCTCTTGGTTATTTTATATGGATGCATGATCTAATATGTGTTTATTGCAGCAAGTATGAGAGGGAACCAAGCCTTATTGATGAAAATTTGATGAAACTAATGTAAACAGTGACCAAACTATATATCCATGACTTACAGGTACTGTAGTCACAAAGGGTTTGTAAAAATGAATAGCATGTGCTAGCAAGTTATACCACATTTCCATAACTAAACCATGGAAGTTGGAAATGGCATATTAAATCTCAGCTCATATCTACCTTGGTAAGTATGCTAAAGTTGGTAAAGTGGGGTGGGGCATTACAGAGTGCTATTAGAGCTTCCAGGTGCAAACACATGGACTAGATGGGCTTTATCATAGGTGAAATGAAGAACAAAGGAATCAATGAGTACAATCGATTTCATTTTTGTGATATGTTTTCTTCTGTGGATTTTCAGAAGCTTAAAAAATTTCCAAGTTGAGGGTAAATCCCAATGATAATGTGGCTAAAAATTTAGATATTGGTTCACAATATTTTAGGAATTATGATCTGAGGAAGATGACCTTATAAAAAGCATCTTTGAATAGGTCAAGTTGAATTTTTTAGCATAACTTATCTTATGTTAGGTTCCCATAGCTAAAACATTATGCATATTGAGGGGACATCCCGCTGATAATGTGGTATAAATTTCAGATATTGGGTCGTAATATTTTAGGAGATTTCAGCAGAGGAAGACGAGCCTTCTAAATGCTCCTAAAATGAGGCGTCAAACATGTCATGTTGGCATTTATGTTATGAATTTTATTTTTGGTAGTCCCAAGATATTAATATTTTTACACATTGAGGGGAATCCCACTGATATTGTGATAAAAACTTTAGGCATTGGGTTTCTATATTTTAGGATATATGACTAGTGGAAGTTGAGCTTCCAGAATGCTCCTAGAATTACGCGCCAAATAGGATTGTGTTGGTACTTTTGTTATAACTTCTCATCTATGAACTTTTAGAAGTTAAAACTTGAACCATAGTGAAGGAAACTCCCATTGATTATATGGTTTAGGTTCCTTAATTTGTACTACAACAATTTAGGAGACATGCATTGAATCATTCACTATATTAGTTGCATGCAAAGTGTTTGATAAAATGCTTAAACAGTTCAATGATCCATTGCATACAAATTGTTTAATAAAATGCCCCAATGACTACGTTGATTATGGTTGGGGATAGTATTGATGTGTAATGTTGTAGCTGATATATGCTTACTTGTATTCCAAGATTTTGATATATTACTTTGGATGTAAAGCCTTTGAAGAAATGTTTAGATGAAAATGTAATAATATAGTAGTTCTTTGAAGAAAATGTAGTAGTATGGAAATTGTTTGACGAAAATGTTATTTTTTTTGGATGGGATAGTATTGTAGTATGATAATATGGATGTAGTTTATCAATGCCTATTTGCAAATAAATAATTTGAATAGTTGCATGCAAGGAATTTGAAAGGTTTCATGCAAGGAATTTGAAAATTTTCATGTAAGGAAATGGAAAATTGGCATGATTATATGGTATATATTTAGTTAGTATGTTACAAATGGAATAATTCCAATGTTTTTATTTAGTATCATACAAAATGTATGAGAAATGAAAATCAAGTTGTGGCAAGTGTGATTAAATTTAGTATAGCTTTGGAGATCCCATTTTAATTGGACATTGGAGGTTAGACCATTATAATAGTTGCCTCCTTATACCTTAGTGTGGACCATGGATAGTAATGGGGTATTTTTATAGATTGTTTTAATGATTGATTAAGTGCATGATATGAGTATGTGCTTGAAGATTGCATGAAGGAGTGATCTTGTTTTACGGTAGTTGTACTAACACAATATGTGATGAGACAATTGATATGCACTTGAGTGCAAGTGGGTGCTAGTTATAGCACTATGACTAATGAATATGAGTTGATTGTAGACTATGAAATGGTTGTTAGTATTGGTAAATGTTGATTTCAAAATAATAGACACATTGTCTTGATTTTTTGAACATGTGACTAACATGTGTGAGAAATTGGAGGGAAACATGCTTGGTATTAGCATGACAAGGTAATAATTGATTTGTGTATATAACTAACACTTGGGCGAATGTGATAGCACATAATAAGAATCAATTGAAGCAAGGTAAAAATTTAAAAGGAAGGAATTAGGTGAGAATTCCTTTATCTATGTTTGGAAACCACAATTCCAAATGAATGAGTGCTTTGCTTGAATACAAAAAGCTTTCTTAACCTTAATTTTCACTAACATTATGTGGATATATGTTATATTCATGAATAGGTATTTGAGAGGTTGTTATCTTAAAGTTTATATTTGAGATAAGAGGTTGAGTTATAATCTTATAAAGGCATGAATAAAAGCATGAGCTAATGTTGCATTATGCAGGGAATCAAATGGAAAAAGAGACTGCCATAGATCTGAAAGAAGGCTTCGGCTGAGCTTTCACTCATGAATCTTGGAAGCACCAAGAAACCATCAGGGTTGAGTCATGGTGTCTGTTGTAAGTCTCATGCTTTCGGTGTTTTTTTATTTGTTTGCACTTGGTTTTCATTTTTCCTTATGCCTGGTGCATGGCCATGACACTTTTTTTGTGGTGTTGTATTTTTGTTGGTTTTTCATGGTTTTCTTCTTGGTTTATTTTGATTATTTCCTTTTATATTTTGAGAGCTTGGTAATTATTGGGAAAGAGGAAAGTTAATGGATCTCAGGGAGATGTGAATGAAACCCAACAAGTAATGAAATACTTGGTTGAAGCTCAGTGCAAGAGTAAATGGCAGTTCAAGGCAAGAGTATGACATCTAGATGGATTGGTTGGGTCCATTAGGAAGGTAAAGCAAATGGTTTTGAGGCATAAAATTCCTTATCTATTGTGGGAAATTATGTTCGCGATGTTGTGCATGTTGTGCACAAATAAAGGGAGTTATATTTTCCTTGACGTTATGATATCTGGTAATTACATTTTGATCATGATTATGTTGATCTTTATATATGTATACACGCATGTATGTGTGTCATGTATGACAGGGTCATCAAGGTTCATGATTGTTTTATGCTAGTGTTTATATATATATATATATATATATATACACATACACACACATATATGTATGTATGTATGTATGTATGTATGTAGCTGTCTGACAGATCGTTAGGGATCATTCTTTTGAAGGAATGATTTCTTATGTAGGTGAATGGCATGAAGAAGTTCATGGTTTCATGAGGAATCAAGTGGGAAGAGTAGCCCTGATAGATCTATGAGGTCAATATCATGTGGATATGAATTTACATTATGTGCTTATAATATGCCTATGTTTATGTTATGCATAGGATATGTTGAGGGATGCATCAATTAAATTGAAGTAGCGTTATCTGTGGTATGTTGGGACAAACATGCATATTGGAAAGAAACTAGAGCTAAGGTTGCCTGGTACAGATAGTGTGGTCTTTGGATGTGCAGTACTATTGTTGTGTATATGTTGTACATGTGGTCTTTTATACATGTTGTGTATGCGGTGTTGTGTACAGATGGTGGTGTGTACATGTTGTATATGTAGTGTTGTGTACATGTTGTATATATAGTGTTGGGTACATGTGGTGCGGTGTACAAGTTGTACATACGATGTTGTGTACATGTTTTACATGTAGTGTTGTGTGGATTTTGTATTCTGTGTACATGTGGTGTTGTGTACACATTGTGTAGTTGGTGTCATGTACATGTGGTGTTGTGTACACTTTGTGTAGGTGGCACTGTGTCCATGTGATGTTGTGTACATGTTGTGCAGTTGGTGTTGTGTACATGTGGTTCTGTCTACACGTTGTGCAGGTTTGTACATGTTGTACACATGGTATTGTCTACATGATTGTACACGTGGTATTGTGTACATGTCATACATGTTGTGTTGCATACATGTGGTACTATGTTATGTGTATTACATACTCATTGTACTATGATATGTATTTGTTGTGTTGTATTTTGTGTACGTATATGTATTGTGTTATACACTGGGTGAATGTGTAAGTGTTATGTTGTATGTTGGGTGGAGGTGCATACATTGTGTGGTGTTGTACATCATGTGTGGGTGTATGTGTTGTGATGTAAATTGTGTGTATGTGTATGTGATTGAAGAGAATAGAAGCATTGGGTGCTTACCGAGTTTGGAAATCGATTCAGTGTGCGTAGGTAAAGGACAAAGAACAAAGGAAAAAGAAAAGGATTGATTAAAGGATAAGTATATGCATTTTATTTCAGTTTTATTATGCATGTGATCTATGAATATGACTTATCATGGTTACATGTGATATATGACTCTGATTTATGATGGGTACATGTGATTTATGATTCTGATTTATGATGGTTTTGTTTTGATCTAACCAGATGTGATATGTTTATACATGATGATTTCTTCAAAGAGCTAGTTTGACTTGTTGTAACAGAAAGTAAATAGAATTACAGGTGTACCTCGATGACAAGCTACCAATGAGGTAAGATGTGAATTTATTTCAATTCATTTTTTAATCTAACAACAATTATGTTCTTGGTATAGGAAAGCATGAAAATTCTCAGGTGGGTGGTTGGAACTGATTGCAAGAATTAGTAGCAACAAAAAAGGTAATTGAAATAGGCAGCAATATGTTGGTAAAACGTTTAGGAGCAAGGCCATTATGGGACACTAGTACCCAATAGTGTTGATTTATTGTCATGATCATGCTATTCCTAGTATGATGGTTTTGAGGCATGGATATGCCTTGGTTTTTAGACCTTCTGATGCAAGGAAACCTTGCCAATGGAGGGGTTGCCCGAGGGATTGTGTAGTGGAGAAGGGGATGCCCGTGAAACTTGGAAAGTGAGTCACTACACAGAAAGCGGTAACCAAATTTCCCAAGGGACCTCGTATCAGAGAAGGGAAGGCCAAGGAATAAATTGATTTTGGTCCTTATCATTGTCAGATGGAATTAGAAGTACATTAGGAGTGTTCTCTAGAACAATGAGTCAATTCACTAAGAGGAAAAGTAGCACAAGGATTCTAATGTTGGATAATGGATGTGTCTTTATAACCTTGACAGTGGATTTTGGACTTCCTAGGAAGGAGGTGAATCTCAGTACTATTTTGAGAGTGGAAGTGTGAGCCTTTGGATTCCCTTATTGTTGATATGGGCATTGTATCCTTTTATTTGTTGGTTAGAGAAAATGTGCATATGCGTATATTATTGCAAATATTGTATTGAGATATATTTATAAAGCTACATGGACATTATGTTTATTTGTTGATTATATCGAATGTGCATGAGTCTATATGTGGTTTTTATTTTAAATACTGTAATGAGTTGTGTTATAAACCTCTAGTAAGCAACATGTTTGTCCTGTGTTTAGCATGATGTCATTGTGAATACTACATCGAGCTATGTTATATAGATCCATGGGAAATATGTTTCATTTTCAATAGTTTTTTTATCATAGATGTCATAAAACTCTGAGGACAGTCACCAATATAACTACACCTTTTACCTTACAACGACCTCCCACTGGATCATTTGCAAGATGGCGAGAGTACCATTACGTCACACAACTCATAATTCAAAGGTAGATTATAGTTATAGTATTGTTGATGACCTTGCACAATCTCCATCAGCCATGTTGGTATTGGAGTTCCTCCAAACATGTCCAACTCAATAGAAAACATGTAACAACTACTGGATGAATTTCCATTTAAAAAATAAAATATAATATCAAGGCCATGGGACACATATAATAAGTTGAATGGTGGGAAAGACATCCTAGTGGGTGTCACGTTCGGTTAATTGATGGCTATGGAAATCGACAAAGGCATTGGAAAAGAAATAGCGACATTAATTGGAATTTTATTTATGAAAATAAAGTAGGAGAAAAGAGAGATGAAATGTCACAAAGTTGCATGAGAAGGAAATTAGAGGAAAAATGAAGGAAAATGAGGAAAATAGAGGCCTCAATGATAAAAAGGCTTCTGAGGATCAGTTCATGGCTTTTTCAATTCAGTTTTTGGCACTGTCATTTTATTCTCCTTCTCTCATACTTTAGCACACTTAGAGAAATATTGGAGCATTGTTGGAGCATCCTTAGAGCACTCTATTTTTCATTGTATTTGGAAAAGAAGGAAAAGGAAAGAGAAAAGCCACAATGGAACAATGAGATCAATAACTACAGCGAGATAGCTTTGCAGGTATCAAGTTGCATGTTTGATTTCATTACTAGTTTTGGCATGCACGGTATATGCATGTGGTTATTTGGTTATGATTTCTCATTGGCATGGAGGATTGGCTGGATGGACAACATTTTTTCTTAACCTTGTCATTTCCTGGATAGCCGTGGTGTTGTGGATTTTTCCACTAGTATTTTCTTATTTGTTCTTAGGTTCCTTATGGTTATGGGTTCAGTTACTAGTGCCTGGAGCCTTAGTCTGAAAAAATATATGGAGCCCTTGGTGGTTTCAGTCGCTAGTCCTAGAGCTTTGGTTGGAAAAATTCTCTGGAGCCTTAGAATGTTGTGGGTTGAGTTATTAGTTCATGTAGCTGTGATTGGAAAAAAATCTCTCGAGCCATAGATAGTTTGGGTAGAGACTGATATGGTTGGTGTTAGTGATGTCCGACTATGAGGTGGAGTCATTGGTTGAGGGTTGAGGTGGTTTGGCCTCTAGAAGCCCTGGTTTGGTTTTGTTTATTTTATTCCACGAGATCCCCCATTCATGCTTGGTATATGGCACATGGGTGATTCACTGAATGAAAGATTTGGTTCAACCCATTCTATGGTCAGGTGGTTCGTGGAGTTCCCTGACTTGGTTGGTACCTTGAATATGTTAATATTTGTTATTATTTATTCATGATCAATGAGCATGATTGTTGATTTAATGTTGTTTTCATGACTATTTTTTCATGGCTTTATTTTTGGTTTATTATATGCTACATCCATGGTGTATATATTATTATACGATGTGCTCTTGATCTAGATATAATTTACGGTTTGGTAGGCTCTTGGTTATTTTATATGGACCCATGAGCCAATACGTGTTTGCTACAACGAGTATGATAGGGAAACAAGCCTTGTTGATGAAAATCTGATGAAATTAATGTAAAAATTGACCAACCTATGCATCCATGACTTATAGGTACTATAGTAACAAAGTGTTTGTAAAAATGAATAGCATGTGCTAGCAAGAGTTAGACCCCATTTCCATAACTACACCATGGAAATCGAGTCATGCATATTAACTCTCAGCTCATATCTACCCTAGTAAGTATGTTAAAGTTGGTAATGTGGGATGGGGTGTTACAAAGTACACCTTTCCACATTAGGTTCAATTGATCTTTCGGATTCATGTTTGATCACCTTTGACTTGGGAAATTTAGAACCATGACTACCATCGATAGTCACCTTTCAGATTCTAGTCACCATTTGAAATGTCATTATTCCTCAATGAATCATTTATGTGGGGGCATCCAACTGTATCATGTCAAAGTTAGTTTCGAAGAAAATAGGATCCCCCAAAATCACTAATTCCTCCATCATGTTGAGGGCATAAGATGGTCACACATTGTCACCATTGGACTCTTTTAGAATGCCCCACTTGAACTTGCTGAAAAAAAATTGTCATATATATTGACGTCCTAGATGTCCCTCTAGATTAAAATATATTATTTGGATGAAGTTACATGTATGCCATGAACACATTGGAATCATCAATATTTCACACCATGATGTTCCCCCATAATAGGATAATTATTACCATTGACCAATTAACACATTATGAGACAAGGATGTCTTTATCCTTGGATGGTGTGTTACCCTTGGCTAGGTTCAAAAATGAATTGGTCCATTCCTTAATTGAAGTTAGCCCAGGAATGTTCAAAGCATAATTTCTCCTCGGCACATGCCTATGAGACCCACCAATCGTCACACTAGTTTCCACAACTGTTGTATTTATGATGACCACATTAGATGGTAACTAGACTCAAGACCCTCAACCACCAAACTCAAAAGCACCCAACGTTGTGATGAGTGGTCCTCCTTTTCTCCCTTACATGATTACTAAAACCCTTTTCTCTATCCTCCACCTGGTGTTGTTTTGCACCAAATCATGGAAACTGTCACCTGACCAAATATGTCTCTCACGATGTCCATATAGTATTTGGTACATCAAGTCATGTCAGAAAGCTCAATTATCATGTATATGGTTTGGTTACCACAAACCCCCTTTAAGATACCTTACCACTTGTAATATCACCTATATCGATACCAAAGAGCACCACGAAGAAGGATAAATGGAAATTCAAGAAGAATGACACTAAAGCTACCCCTTCTCCTAGGGTACCTCCCCAATGTACATTATATCATGTAACGAGGCACTCTACCAACCAATTCCCATCATCAGAATATTTGAAATCTGTTATGAAACCAACTCACAAAAAGATAGAAAAGATAGATCAACACCTCAAAATTCAGCCTCTTTGAGGGGACAGCCTCCTTTACATTACACAAATGAATGATTCCTTGGATGATACAAATGAAAAGACCTCCTTTCTATATATAAGAGTCTAAGGGGTCATAACATAATCAGAGCCGACATAACAATAATAATGTAAGGGCGCAATAATAATAATAGTGGGCTTCTATGGGGCACAATGATAACAATATGGGCACTACATGGGTACATCAATATAATAAGTGGGTTGTACTAATAGCAATAAGGGGTTACACTAGTA
>APFE030770856.1:2555-26133 GCA_000404065.3 Pinus taeda | reverse complement strand
TGCCAAGGTGTGTTAGGGAATGCTAGGGCATGCTAACATGTGCCATATAGTATTAAGATATGTAAAACAAGCTAAAATGTGCCAAGTGCTAAGGCATGCCAAGATGTACAAGGGTGTGACAATGCATGCAAGGGACTATCAAGGAAATAGAAGGGAGGAACAAGTTAAACTACAAGGAAATGAGCATATAATAGGGTTAATAAGTCATCAATTTACCTTTTCCATGAGGGGCATGCTAGGCACACCAAGACTAGGTGCCAATAGGTGCCAAGTGCCAAGTGTCAATGCATTCTAAGTGCCAAATCTTCATCTATTTCTTCTCATCTAGTTTCCAATAGTTGATCTCAAATAACTTTAATATTAAATCATGCCAAAGCATACCAAGTCATCTCAATGCATGCCAAACATGCTTATAAGACTTGCCAAGTGCCAATGTGCATTAGGGAGTGTGATGCATGCTAGGAAGTGGCAGATCATATCAAATATTGTTAAGGCGTGCTAGAGAGTGCCAACGCATGATGACGAGTGTTAGGGAGTACAAGGAAAACACAAGGGAGCACTAGGTAAAAATACATGGAAGTGAATGAATATGAGGGTGTGTCAGGGAGTGTCAATGAGTGCTAGTTGTCATGTCAAGGATGTAGTGAAAAGGTATGTTAGGCATGGGTAAGGCATGCCGGGGAATATCAGGGAATGTCAAGAAGTGCTAGATTGTGCTAGGTAGTTCTAGGGTATGCTAACATGTGCCAAATAGTGTCGAGGCATGCCAGGTGCTAAGAAATGCTAGGATGTGTAGGGTTCCAGAGTATACCAATATGCGTCAAGGAGTTTCAAGGAAATAAAAGGAATAACCAAGCTAAAATGCAAGGAAATGAACACATAAGAGGGTTAATAAGTCGAGACTTTATCTTTTTCATAAGGGGCATGCTAGGCACACTAATAATATGTTCCAATATAGGCCAAGTGCCAATGTGTGCCAAGTGCTAATGTTTGTCAATGCAATATATTATTTTATTTTTATTTTTTTAACCACATGGTGAATCGGTAACTGCCAGGACTAATCTAGGGGAGACCCAGGATCAAACCTCATAGCTGCCACTATAACACCAAGAGCATAACCAACCACCTAAAAGTCGGGTATACTAAGTTCCTATGATTTTCGCAAGTGCAGGCTCACGGGAAAGGGGAATCTGCCCCTCTATCCGCCACCACAACAGGTCATTGTACTCAATGAGGTTTGAACTTCGGTCTCCCCAGGCTTCGCCCATGTGACTTACCGTCAAACCACACATCACTATACTTGTCAATGAAATACTATCCCAAGGTGTTCCAGGGAATTCTGGGGACTACATGGCATGCCAACACATGATAAGGGGTGCTATGCTATGCTACGAAACGCCAACATGTGCTTGGGTGTCCTACTCATGGCAAGATGTTCTAGGTACAAAGATGTTCCAGGTACAAATATGTTTCACGTGCAAAGATGTTCCAATACATGCGAGGTGCCAAGGAATGTTAGTGTACTATTCCAAAGCATGTTAAGGTGTGTCATGAGTGTTGAGGAGTGCTCGGTCTCTCTCATTGATAGAATTGACAGATATTGATTATGTATTGAATAATATAGTTCCTACACACACTAGTGGAACTTTATTTAAAGGAAATTTGCGTGATAATAAACCTAATAGAGATGAATCATGTGTTGACTCATAGGAAAACTAAATTCTTATGACTTGAGGGAAATGATACACACTAATTGCTTCTTAACAAATTGACTGACTATTATAACCACTATGACCTTCGACACATAATGAAAAAGACTCTACAACAATGGTCTTAAAATGTTATATTTTGACAAAAATATAGTAACAGGTACATAACGTCATCAAAAACTCATTGGAATGATCAAAGATAACGAACATTTTTTTACCGTCACCAAAAGTAACCAAAAAGAGAATTGGTGAGAGTTAATAAAAGATCATCACTAGAAGTGTCACAAAAGAGAGAACTAGTTATGGGCCTTTAATGACCCTCACCAAAAGCATCACAAAAGAGAGAATGTTATGAAACCAGCTCAAGAAAAGATAGAAAAGATAGATCAACGCCTTAGAATTCAGCCTCTTCGAGGGGGCAACCTCCTTTACATTACATAAATGAACAATTCTTGGATGATACAAATGAAAAGACCTCCTTTCTATATATAGGAGTCTAAGGGGTCATAACATAACCAGAGCCGACATAACAATAATAATGTAAGGGCACAATAATAACAATAGTGGGCTTCTATGGGGCACAATAGTAACAATATGGGCACTACATGGGTACATCAATATAATAAGTGGTTTTTACTAATAACAATAAGGGGTTACACTAGTAGTATAGGGGCCTAACATGCCCCTCTCCTTCAAAAAGCGTTGTCCTCAACGCTTGAGTAGTTCTTGATGCTTTTGTATAAAATTCTTGTCCTCCATGTGGAATCTTCAGCAGGTAAGTTCTTCCACTTGATGATATACTCTGAAATTGATCAATTTCGTAGCTGTCGGGTTCTTGTTTCTATGACTGCTGCAGGTTCCAATATGATTTTTCCTTCCTTTTCAATTTCTAACAATATTGTTTGAATTGGGATCTTTTGCAACTTTTGAATAAGTGGCCATACTTCTTCGTCCTTCTTCCATTCATCCCTTGCTTCATTTATCCAATCTGGTTGGATAATAGAAATAACACAAAACAGTGCTTCCACATCCTCATCCTTGAAGAGTCTTCCCATTCGGTAAGGTCGCCATTTTTTAAGTGCATGCAGTATTGCCAACATTTCCTTGTCATAAATAGCTTGCTTGAGACGTAGCAGTAAAAAGGCCCAATCACCTACATCAAAATATTTTTCACTATGATGTTGATCTACCTGTTGTTTCATTTGATTTTGCACCAAAGTGGCGTTAACCTTTAAAAGTTGGAGAACTTGTTGTTGATGCTCGATGTGATCTTTCACTGCTTGAACCTTTTTATTCTTCATATGTACTTCTATCTCTAGAGTTTGAGGAGTGGTAATTTCTTCCAATCCTTTACAAGATATGGTCGGATTCATTTCTTTATGCTCGATGTGATCTTTCACTTCTTGAACATTTTTCTTCTTAATATGTACTTCTATCTTGATAGTTTGAGGAGTGGTAATTTCGAACAATGAATTACAAGATATGGTTGGATTCATTCTCTCTTTTTCTATGTGATCTTTCACTTCTTGCACCTTTTTCTTCTTGATATGTCCTTCTAAATTCAGAGTTTGAGGAGTGGTAATTATTGCCAATGCTTTACAAGATATGGTATGATTCATTTCTTCTTTCTCTGGGATGGGGTCCTGGCATATATCCTCTTCTTTTGACGATTCTTGATCCTTTTCCTCCTCCTCTTCATATTCTATTGAAAATAATTTCTTCTCAGCACACTTATGACCTTTAGTGCATTTTCTATCACAATTGTAACAAAGCCCTTTTTCTCTTTTTTCTTCCAATTGTTGTGGTGTAACCCTTGTAGGTTATGGAAGGCTAGGAGAAACAACACTTCCATATTTATAGCTGTGAGGGGTACGCTTCTTGGTTTCCATAATTTTTCTTTCCACTATGTCACAAAGCCCTTTTACTCTTTCTAATTGTTGTGGTGTTGCTCTAAAGAAAGTGTTGCTCTTTGTATCCTCATAATGTGCTATCATTTCCTCCGTGAAAGTTGACCATGAAACAAGTTGTTTACGAGAACAAAGCCCTTCATACCATAAAAATTGATCTGGTTCTAAATATGAAGATGTAATACATACCTTTTTTAACAGTGGTACACCATTTAGATCAAAATATTGTTCCATCTGAAGTATCCAATTTACCGGGTCCTTGCCATCAAACTTCTTCATCTTGCTTTTTCTTGATTTTAGGAGCTCGATCTTGAAATGACTGTAACTCTATACTTTCAGATCTTTAAGTTCTGAAATTGTAACCTACAGTAGCCCTCTGTGTCCTCTTTCCAATGCCACTAGTCTGATCCAAATTGGATTCCCCAAGGAAGAGTTATGTGAAATCTCCTACGGTGACCAGATTATAGACTAGTTTAGTAGAGCGGACTTGTACGACGTGCCACAAGTCACTGTTTCGACCTTTGGCTTTGAAAATATATACAAGAAATTATAGTCTGTCCTCTTTCTGTACCTTCTTATTAAATTTCAATGTGATTCTTAGAGAGAAAGTTATGACGATTTTCCCCAAGTCACTTGTTTGGAATATAATTCAGGAGTATGCAAAAACACCAACTTCCTCAGATCATATCTCTCCATATATACCGCGAAAAGATCTGAAATTTGGACCCACGGTTCAGTGCGATTTCTTCTCAAATGGGTTTTTTTTTTGCTTTTGAAACGTCGTAGAAAAAAAGTTGTAGAAAAAATTCCATGATGACCTATTTGGAACAGCGAAACCCTAGAATCCAAAGCTCTGATACCAAATGTTATGAAACCAGCTCACAAAAAGATGGAAAAGATAGATCAACACCTTAGAATTCAGCCTCTTTGAGGGGGCAACCTCCTTTACATTACACAAATGAATGATTCCTTGGATGATACAAATGAAAAGACCTCCTTTCTATATATAGGAGTCTAAGGGGTCATAAAATAATCAGAGCCGACATAACAATAATAATGTAAGGGCACAATAATAACAATAGTGGGCTTCTATGGGGCATAATGATAACAATATGGGCACTACATGGGTACATCAATATAATAAGTGGGTTATACTAATAATAATAAGGGGTTACACTAGTAGTATTGGGGCCTGACAAAATCCCTTCTTCATGCCCTAAAGGCATTCACCCCTTCCCCCTCCTCTCCAGGAGAGAAGGAAACCTGTCACGTAATGATGGATTACATACCATCCACTCAGTGCTACTTGCACACAACATGCGAATTATTCTCACCATTTCCCTAATCTCCCTTGACATAAAGATGCATTTCTTTCCCTTCATCTAGCTAGTACCATTGCACCATTGCTTCTTATTACTCATGTGGACAGTGAAGCACCTTAGAACATTTACTTATTTATGAATAAGGAACCTACAAATAGCACACCCATGTGTTTTCTTCCACCATAAATTTGACCCTACATTAGTCTCCACCGTGAGAAAGAAGAAGAAGATGAAACAAACACCTTTAAAAGCAACCTCTTCATTCTCCCTCTGTGATTAATAGTTCCATTTGATCAACCATTATTTAGCTTTAAAAGAGCTTTTGAGTTTCTTCCATTTAGCTTTTCCAACCCCTTGGCTTGCACACCAAAAAAATTCAAGTCAAATTTCCCACAATTTTCATATTTTCATAAAACTTGCATACCACACATATCATTTCCCATTCCTCCATAGGTTTAAAGAATCATGGGCTAGCTTAAAAAAAAATGGTGCATGACCATCTATGCCTCTTCCTTCATTTATTAAAGTCAGGATAGATGGGTGGCACACCACACTACAAGAACGTCACCTTTGGATGTTCCTCCCAAGTCACCATCAGGAGCTACGATTGAAGCTTCCCTAAAGAATATTACTAAATAGCCTCAGAAACTACATCACATGTGTTACACCTAAGTGAAATTTGCACCAGCACTTCCCACATCTCATCCACATGTCTACTTCTTCAGATATTTGGGCATATTAGTATACTGTGACACCCTTGTAAGAAAATCTGGAAGAGTTTCATCCCTGATAGGATGACCATTTACATCCCAAGACACCAGCACCTTCCCCAAAGTATTCTCTTATTCACCCCTCAAGTGATCATTAGAGAGATACTCCCACCCCATGATGTTGATGGCATGCATCATCATATTCAACTAATTTCTTCTTCTATAGGAACCATGATTAAATCCATATGCTCATCATTCCACTATGTCACAATCACTTCACCCATTGTGAAGGTTGCACCACCTATGAGTCCATGGAATCACTCGATTTGTGCATTCTCTACATCTCTTGGCTCTATGGCAGTAGGTATAGAATCATTCCTTTTCTTGTGAGCCAGTTGTTCCAAATGCCAACCCATGCCTCGTGAACTATCATCACCTCCATCACCATTTTTGAACCTCTTTCATTATGATGAGGATATCCTCGAGGCCATGAAAAAACCTAAATGTCTATGGGATGTAATGAATCATCGCTCTATCTTTCTCCTAGAAAAAGAATTCACACCTACTAACACACCAGCTAACACCATTTGAGCAATAGAAAGTAAACATTTTCTATTTGCAGGCCATGTAGATTGATTCAAAAACCCCATTCCCATGCCTGATGCATTTGAGGTAGATTTTTCACAACCAAACCCAACATCATCAAAGAAATATTATTTGAGGCAGCTTGTTATCTTGAAGCAGTTATCTAATACAAATCCCTATTCTAGGATTTTTGGGACATTTTTGCATATTCATATTCTAAAATGCCTAACATAAGCCCTATCATTGTAGAGCGCCACTTTAATACATGGCCTGAGACATACCCTGTTAAGAAAAAATAGTGCCAACTCCATCCATCTAAGATAAAGGAAATTAAACAATAAATTGATAACCTACATAAGGTCGGTTTCATTTACCCTATTGCCTATGCATCTTGGGTTTCTAACCCTGTATCCGTCATAAAGAAACAAGGAACTATACATGTTTATAATGATTTCCATTATTTGAACAAATCATGCCCTAAAGATAACTATCCCACACCCTTCATTTATCAATTCATTGATGCTTACATAGGACACGAAGCCTTGTCCTTCAAGAATGGCTTCTCAAGATATAATTAGATTCAGATATGCCATACGGATTGGTACAAAACGTCTTTCACCACCTGTTGATGGTGTTGGATCTGCCAACATTCAAGGGGTCTCCCGATATGCGGTCCCAATTAGACCTCACACCATTTGGGATAGGAGCCCCACATGGAATATGGCCCAGTTGTCATTTCCTCAAATATTTTCCTTGGTTCTGACTATCAGCAAGAGAGAGAGAGAGATGCACACTTACCTTAAAAAAGCAAGTGAGTGTTCTTGGTGAGTGTTCAATTGTATTTATTTCAAGGTTCTTCTAATGTGGATGAGAAGAAAAGTGAGCAACTAAGAGAGAGGTAATAGTACCACTCTAGTAGAAACACATGCAAATGGGAATAATCTAGCTAACATGCAGTAGAATAGTCCACAAATATGTGACAGACATTGTAACTAGTACAACTAAGAAGGATATGTATAACATCCATTGGATTATTCCACAAAGACATGACAGTCATAAAAACCATTACAACACATTCTCAATATTATATGCACTAAAATAACCAAAATAGTTCAACTACTTTATTACAGGTGACAGTAAACATGAATTACAAACATTCATAAAACATTCTTACAAATATTTATAATCCATGCATGAAGAATGTGTTGGTCATGAGGCTTCATATATTAAGTAAAAGTTCCTAGACACATGTATATAATGAACACCACTAGCTCCAATAGTGGAGCATTGGAGCCACTACTTGATCCCCAAAAGAACTAGATTGTCTCTCTCATGCCTTGTAGGAGGATCTGTTAGAGTCAATATTTGCATACTACCATCAATGATCAAAACTCCTCTTTTATATCATATTAGTGTCCCATTTGAAATTTTTATCATTCCACCTAGGTCATCATGTAAAAATTTTCTCACTGGCGGTAGCCTAAAATAAAAAATCGCACTCCCCTCCCAAAAAAATTGTATTTTTTGGCCCACCTTCATGTGTCTTGTTGAGCATCCACTGACTATAAGGTTCATTTCATCATGGTTTATGTCAGTGAAGTCTAGTCATTCAAGGTTCCATTAGGTCATCTGGGTTTCATTTTCCCAAGGTCCAATAAAGCCCATCTCACTGCATAAGGCTCACAAAG
The DNA here is from genome assembly GCA_000404065.3 of Pinus taeda. Taxonomy (NCBI): domain Eukaryota; kingdom Viridiplantae; phylum Streptophyta; class Pinopsida; order Pinales; family Pinaceae; genus Pinus; species Pinus taeda. The sequence continues at coordinate 18,212 of APFE030770856.1, read as the reverse complement.
TATGAGAGTAAAGCAAATAATATCCCTCTTTTAGTCAAATAAGGGTTTGCAAGTATGTAACCATGGTTGTTGAAGTTCCAAATTTGATTTTAAGCAAGAATTTCGTTCCAGTTTGTAACTTTATTTCAAAAGAGAGATTTCATATATTTTTATTTTATTTACGTAATTTTATGTTTATCATATGTAATAAGTCACCATTTTAGCTGTTTACTCAATTCCATTGCCAAAATCTCAGCATCATCCACCTGTCAAAGGAAAAAGTCAAAAGTCAAAGAGCATTAGTGTGAAAATTTGAAAAGTGACTTGAAACATTAGAAAATTGGTTTTCAGAGCATAAATTAAACCCATTCAAATATAAAAGCCCTCAAACACATCAATTCAACATTCATTTACACTCCTACACTCTCAAAGCATCCTCAGCAAAAGGGATTTTTTGAGAAATTATGCAAAAACAGGGGCAGAGGGCGCATTTTGAAACTAGAGGGCACATTTTGAACTGGTGTTGTGTGTTTTCTAAGGGCGTTGTGTGCCTTTTAGGAGAGGGCACATTTGACCAGATTGTTGCGCATTTGCCTGAAAACGTCCAGAGATTTACCAAAGAGTACTACATCATCTCCAAGCTTCAAAATGTGTCACCATCATGCTCCAGCAAACACGTAGGTTGAAATAACATCAATCATCTCTTCCATAGCTGAATTATATGGTGGTTCATTATGTTTTGGTGTCCTACTAAATTCAAAACCCTAGTAACATAATCCCATTCCTAAATTTCATTTTTTAGCATCCCACTACCATTCCTACATTTCAAAACTACCCCGTGTTACCTCCCTCATATCAAACATCCCCATTTTCATCTCCTCAATTTCCTCACACCATTCCATACTCTCTACACCTACATTCCATTTCATCATCTCACTAGGGTTTGAATCCAATAACTCATGGCAGAAGAAGAGAACATAAGTCATAATGAGGAAGAAATACAAGAGAGGAGGTTATATAAGAAAGGAGGGAGAATCATTAGACATAAGCCAATCAATACCAGAGAACTCATGGCATCTCCATCATTGTGATAGGGTTTAAGCATGTGGGTTGTTTTGAGTTTTGTGACAAAGTACAAAGGATCCAACATCATCCTATGTTGACCAGATTATTCATCACCAACCTCCATGACAACTAGGTAACCCTTGCTAGTGTCACCTTCACTGTATCTCCTGCTATCATATCAAATGCCTCTGGGATCCCAAATGTTGGGAATAAATGGTTTAAACAAGGAGAATTGGATCATTTCTATTATGATTCATATCTTAAACCAAGGTATAAGAATGAGAGAAAGAGGATTTTTCCTTTCTCTTACCTCCTAGACAGATATGTTCCCATAATGAAAATCATCATGAATTACTTCACTTGTCAGGGTAGGTTTTCTAGGCTTTTTCCTATCATATCTCACTACTCATGCATTTCAAAAGAGTCAAAATGCTCAATATGCCCTACTATCTTTACCGAAGCATTGACAAGATGTCATTCATTTCCCAAAAGAAAGATAATTATCATCAAATGAAAAATATCTTTCACCACTCCCTTATCAAGATGATAGTCCTCCATTACCTTGATTAGCTTAACATTGCATGGGACACCTTTATATCAAATGAGATTTTCATTGTCCCAGTTATTCAGCATGGCCAAGAAGCACCTTCATCATCTCTTCCACCAACCTCCATTCCTCCACCTCAGCCCATACATCATTCATCTTCATCTAATGAGTTAGCAACACCATCACCTCCATCATCACCATTTCATGAGCCTATTCATTCACCTGGCAGAGATGAAGGCAGTGAGCAAGAACACATTGAGCATGGTGAGAGAAGCAAGCCTAAAAGTTTGGTTTAGGTATCTTGACACATACCTATCAGAGAGGGCATAGGCAAGTGTTTTCCCCACATATTGTGGGAGGGGCCTTGCCTTCTTCATTATCAAAGCAGGTACAGAAGGGTAAGGAAAAGGTGACAGAGGCAGAGATCCAACAACAGCAGGAGGACCTCCATGAGGGACAACATAATTTTCTCTTAGTTGACCTAATAGAAAATGATGACAGTGAGAACACAACCATTGTCATCAAGGAGAATAATTCACTCATAGGAGAGCTCTAGGTCAACTTACAAAGAGCCAAATACATTATTTCATACTATGGTAGGAGAGTAGGTAGTTTGAGGTCAAACATGAGCTCATGGAGATTCAACTCATCAAATAAAAGAGAGAGGCTAAAAAGGCTGAGGCATTACTTGATGAGGCATATGGAGAATACAGTGACCAGCTGGAGGAATAGGTGTCAAGGAGAAGGCCAAGGACTAGAGGCCTAAAGAGAGCTTTGGAGCTAGAAAAGCAAAGGGAGATAAAACTAGCTAATGAGCTCACCCTAAATGAGCAATTTGCCAAAATGGAAAATGAGAACCGAGAACATTCACTCGAGAGGGTGAACGATCATCTTGAGAAACTCCTAGATAAGGGTAAAAGGGATAATGAAATTCATAATAAGATGGCTAAACATTATGCCTACAGAGAAAGGATTTCCAGGGAAAAACTCAAAGCTGCAAAGGAGAATATTGAAGCCTTGGCCAAGCAAGAGGAGAAAAGGAGGCTGAACATTCTTGCTGAGGCATCACTCCATGCCTCAAACACATGATCAGTTATCATCCCACCAATTTTGATAAGTTTTGAGCAAATTTTGCAAGTTTTTATTTGCTATGTTTTTTTAGGCATTTTTAACACAGTAAAAAGGTCAAATGCGCAACACCTAGGGCATTGCGCTCTTTTTTGGTACATCTAATGAGAAAAAGGTCAACATCATTGGATTCATAGTGATGCGTACATGCACCCTGTGCACTTTCTAGGAATTTGGAGACAAACAGGTCAGTCAAAAATGTCAAAAACCACCAAAAAATCACCTTTTTGCCTCATTTCTAGCTTGGGCGTTGCGCATTTACTAGTCTTGGAAGATTGAGTTTTTAACAATGCAAATTATCTCCAAATTGAAAATTGAATACATGTCTAGAAAGTAGACTTGAAGGGATTTCGAGCAAGCCATCTTGGAGAAAATTTGGACACTAGAAAGGCACCCAAAAGCAGTCCTGAACTTGGAGGGTGCATTTGACACAGAAAGGATGTGTTTGACAAAGAGATGGCGCATTTGATAGTGTTCTCCAATTTTTTGAGTTTCTCTCCTATTTTGATTTTCACCTTAGAAAATGATGATTTTACCTATGTAAATGATCAAATTGGATGTATCATGTTTTTACTATTACCTATGGTAAATGCATTAGGTAAATCAAACAGATGAGGTGTAACGAATTAGTCCATTTAAGATAGGAATGAGTCACTTGGACCATCCTACAAGCTAGCTATCAGTTCATATTTTTATGTAATATCTTCCTCACCTCATGGATTTGACCCCTAAGAATGAGGGGAAGTGGTTTTCATGTCCATGTAGTCCCTCTCTTCACCATAGAGAAGGGTTGGACTCAGTTGGATGTTTGGCTATTGATCAGAGGCACTAGTTTAATCAGTATTTGGCAGAATTTAATGAATGAGTTGCAATTATTTTGATGGAATAGTTGTGGTATGGAATTTTGACTTAGTTTCTTCTTATGTTTCATATGTTTGAATTTTTTGTACTCCCATATTTCACTTCACTTCTATGATATGTTGATTTTTAAGTTGATGAGCAAAATACATATTATGTGCTCTATTTTGGGAAAATCTTCATAATTTGTCTAGTTTCTTTAGTTTAGAAAGAATACATGGTTGTCTTGTTCTTTCTAGCACCTCACTGGTCTTATCCATCTCAGTTCAGAACCTTAAAGTGTTTGATTTCCTACCTACCTTTCTCCATCATATGTCTGTAATCATACCGTCATTTGCCCTGACCTAGTCCTTTTGACCTAATCGTCTTCCAACAACCCCACCAAATCAAATCAAACAACCTCTACACATCATAACTAGCCTAGAGCCCTAATCCATCCAGCCCTTTTGGCTGTGATCCTTTGGAAAGAGCCCTCTCTGACTTGGTATGGCTAGATACCAAGTCAAAAGGTTGGTCTGTGGTTACCTCAGCTGGATTCTTTCTCATCCTTGGAGATTCGGAGGAGTGACAACATACTGGCATTGTTGTCAAGGATCGAAAGGTTCATTTTCCCTGGGTGTATGACTAGTTTACATTGGAGTGTGTTCCTTCAGATGATGGGACTAAGCTTCATAAAGGTTGATTCAGTAATTGCAGTGTCAATATTGTAGAGCTGGCCTCGAGGAGACAAACAAGATAAATTCTGCATTCTGATCCAGTTGATTAAGTCACAGACAATCATAGCTTGTTAAAAGAAATGAAGAAGGTTACAAATTACAAGTTCAATTAGACTTCATTCCATTGGTAAGCTCTCATCCATTACCAATTTTAGATTTCGTTATTGAAGACATTCCTTTGAAAATATCTCTGTTTAGCTCAAAGTCTTAGGTCCTTTACCTCATATACTTTGTGACCTGTTAAGATTCTGGATTTGAAAAGATATACCAGGTCAAACCCTGACCCAAATCCTCCTTCTCCAGTTGATAATCCCAAAAGATTGTTAAGAAAGCCTAAACTCCCTTTCCCCGAGTCTGAAACCATAAAATTGGAAAGGACCACTTCCTTGCCAGATCAAATACATAGTATTGAGGATATACCTATCACCATTAAATTTGAGCTATCCCTATTTCATTCAAAATCTGAGTCTTGTCTTACCAAAGAATTCTTTGATCCCATAAATTTTGACTCATATCTTCCTTCCTCAAAGATTTTTTTTTATTTACCTTATGTTGCTTCTCAGTCTGCAAAACTTGAGCACGAGGTTTGGTCTAATTTTGAGAAAATTCAAAGCCTAGCTTCTCAATGACAAATCACTACAGAAAAGGTCTATATTCAGTATCAACTTGAGCTCTTATCTTTTACCATACCCTCTACTACACCTGTAAAATAATTCACATCATCTCCCCCATCTTGATCTCAACCAACACAACCCATTGCAGTTCCCATCCATCATTCTCTAGGAGTTATGGTGAGATTTTCACCCTTAGTGTTACCTAGTCAGTTGGCAGCTTTACCTCAAACCTATGGCCAGATGCTTCTGTTGGCATTATGATACAAGTGTTGTCCTCGATGGCAACTCACTCATAGGTATGATACAAGTGTTGTCCTTGATGACAACTCACTCAGATGATAGATCATAGTGCAACGGGTCAAGAGAAAGGTATACGCAGGTTAACCTTGATGAAAGTTCGTATACGCGTGGGTTAGTAGAACAAAAGGTGTGTATATGTACACACATAGGTTCACAGAAGGAAAGGCACGCACATGTTGGAAAACTAAGGTTTGGTCTGTGGTATTTGGTCCATGGTATTTGGTCCGAAGTGTTGACCCCAGATATTGGGTCCAAGGTATTGGTCCTACATGGTTTTGGACCATGGCATTGAGAGAGGCCTAAACCTATATAAGGAGAATATCATTAGGCCAAGAGAAGTAAGTGAGCAAGTAATGAATATCTGATGAAGTGTGAGATCTAGTATGCAAGTTATGAGTTTGTGATGCTTTGCTTGATCTGAACCAAGAAAGCACCCATGTGGATGATGATGAACGATGGAGTGGGATCTTAAGGCTTGGAATGTTTTATCATTATATGGTTTGATCATGATAGACTAGATATGAATTATTGACGCATGTTTATTCTGTAAATGTTATGTTCTGGGTATAATTGATGTCTCAAATAGCTGCAAATTATAAGTTAGAATTTGCAGATCTGTATGCGGGTTAGCTTTGGTAAAAGTGTGTATACACGTAGGTTTGGTTCATTAGAGTAGTGTATATAGTATGAAGTATGATATTTTGAAGTTGCAGTTGGATCTGATGGTTACTGCAGAGTTCTGTTGTCAGTTATGTGTTTTGGTGACTGTGTTATTGACATGGTTTCAGTGTTTCAGTATTGGGTGATTCAGAGATCAATGATGTAGGTGTAGTTGATGGGTGTTTTGCAGTGATGATTGATTTTGTGCTTCAATGTTGTTGATGGGTCCAGTATGAAAATTGGATGAAACGTGGCCTTCAGATTATGGTGTTGTGCTTCAGGAGTATTCAGTATGAAAATTTATGAAACGTGGTCCCTGGAGGAAGAGAGGTGATCGTAGCCTTCTAGAGGCCAACACCTATGTAATGGTAAACATATCGGCCAGTACAAGAGCCAGGGGGTTGGAGCTCCCTTCCAATAGCAGCTGGAAAATGAGTGAAAGCTGGAGCCTTTAATAGGTCGGCGCCTACATACTAGTAAATGGATTAGCTATTACAAGAGCTAAGGGGGTTGTAGCTCCCTTCTAGTAGAAACTGGAGAACGAGAGAAGGTTGTTGCCTTCTATAGGTAGAAGCCTGCGTACTAATATAAGACTACACCAGCACACAAATATTGTAAAAAGAAGTTTCTTATTAAAAGAAGATAGAGACGAATTGCAGCAGGTGGTTTTCACCCACATTGGGTTTCCACCTTACATCTTGGTGTTCATGTGTGCTTCTTATGTGTGATGATATGTTCTGTTTTACTACACCTGTTTACTATTAATGAAGTTCTTATGCACTGATTAAAGATCAACATATAATGGATTAATTGAATCATAAGTTTACTGAATATACACTAGTTGCATTAGGCACAGATGCGTGTACATGTGGGTTCCCTTAACTGAAGAAGCGTATATGTATCTGAGTATGAAATGAAAAAGTTAGTGATTTGATAATATTTATTCACCCCCGCTCTCAGTATTATTTCCAACAATTGGTATCAGAGAATGTCCTTTGGTAGAAGCTTGATCGCTTGAAGGAGATCCATAGAACAATGGGAAAGAAAGCGCGTCAAAAGAAGAAGACAGCTCAAAGGAACAATGATAGCCTACCATTGAGTGAAAGAAAGTATTCTTATCCTGAATCACTTTAGATTGAAGATGAACAAGCAAATGAAGCATCAAATAAAATCATAGATCAACAAGATCTACCTAGAAAAAGGGAGAGTGCCCTCAAAGAAGAAATTATCAGCTTAAAATCTTAGCTGGAATGTGCCTTTAGAGTTCGTCAAATGCTGCAGGAGCTGAATGAAGAACAAGAAAAAGAGATTCTCAAAATAAAGAAACAAATGGAAGAAGGAAGAAAGTCTGAAGAAATTTTGAAGAAGCAATGTTTGGAAAAGGAAGAACAACATTAGGTTGAGGTAAAGATCTTGAAAGGTAAATTAGAAGAAAAGGATAAACTATTATGATTTCAAGATAGTACTAATATTTTGGATCATATTCTTAGTAGTCAAAGGTCGCTTGCTATCAAAACTAGTCTTGGTTTTTATGAATATGTTGAAGGTGAATCTAGCTCACAAGGTCAGGCAAGGAACTCTAATGAGAAATCTGAAATACTCAACAAGGAGATGAGAAGACAACCCCATCAACAACCAAGGAAAGAAATTCCTCAAAGAATATATTTTGCTCCTAACTATGGAAGTGATAGATGATTATTTCCTCCTATGAATAATTTTGAATGTTATGTATGTCATAATCTTGGACATGTTGTAGCCAGATGCAGAAGTAGAATGGTTCAAGACCATCACAGAGAAAGATCATCACATTCTAGGTAATTTAAGGGATATGTTTTTTCTTGCAATATTTATGGTCACAAAGCTGTTGATTGCTACAAAAGGAATATGAAACATGTAAGGTATTATGCTCGTAACAAGCTTGGACACATAGCAAAGGAATGTAGGAGAAGATTTTGGGCACCATACCAAAAGGAGAAAACATCATCACAGTTGAAGATATGGAATAAAAAGGAAGTACTGCAAGAAAGATGTGGTATAATAGAGTACACAGACATGATAGACTCAAAGGAAGCTGAAAGTGTGGAACATCAGTGTTCTAAATCTCATACGCAGGTTTCATGAAGACAAGTCGTGTATATACATAAGTTAGACGTTGCACAGTTGTGTATATGATGTTCTGAAGAAAAGCAGCAGTACAAAAGTCTGATATGGTTCAGTCACTTATCTACTCTATTTGATGGATTGACACAGGCTCAGGGGGAGCATATGCTTCTAATAATGCATTGTTGGCATTATGGTTAGAAGTGTTTGGTGATGATGCTTATTGACAAATATTGCTACTAATTTTTGATTGCCCAAGAGAATGGATTGCAGGTTGCAAGTCTAGATGTTGGTGAAAGATGCTTATAGTGTAGATCATATGGTGTATGATAGTTGTTGATAACTATCATGATCTTGTTTAGGTGCCTGGTCTTTGTGAGTCATATGATGTATCTTGTTACCCCACTATGCATGGGATGGATGATGTAACGTTCTTGAGTATGAGTCATGTTTAAAAATTTGATATATCCCCACTTGGTTGGGTGGATGATTCAAAATGGTGTATTCCCACTTGGTTGGGAGGTTGATGTATGTATAAAGTCATGTTATGCTTTTGCAGACCTTGCATGTGCTCAGGGGGAGCACGGACGGATTGGTACATATTGGCATGTACAAAGGGGGAGATCAATCAGAGATTTCAGTAGGTACTCAGGGGGAGTATGGATAGAAGAATGTGTATCAAGGAAGAGAATATCTTGGTCTGCCCTTGGCCCTTCAAGTCAAAGGGGGAGAGTACTTGGTGTGGTGGTTGCCATCAAGTCCAAAGGGGGAGATTGTTGGCATTATGATACAGGTGTTTTCCTTTATGGCAACTCACTCAAAGGTATGATATAGGTGTTGTCCTTGATGACAACTCACTCAGATGACAGATCATAGTGCAACGGGTCAAGAGAAAGGCATACGCAGGTTAACCTTGATGAAAGTGCGTATACACGCAGGTTAGCAGAACAAAAGGCGCGTATACGTACACACACAGGCTCACAGAAGGAAAGGCGCGTACATGTTGGAAAACTAAGGTTTGGTCCGTGATATTTGGTCTGTGGTATTTGGTCCATGGTATTTGGTCCAAAGTGTTGACCCCAAGTATTGGGTCCAAGGTATTGGTCCTACATGGTTTTGGACCATGGTATTTAAAGAGGCCTAAACCTATATAAGGAGAAGATCATTAGGCCAAGAGAAGTAAGTGAGCAAGTAATGAATATATGATGAAGTGTGAGATCTAGTATGTAGGTTATGGGTTTGTGATGCTTTGCTTGATATGAACCAAGAAAGAACCCATGTGGATGATGATGAATGATGGAGTGGGTTATTAATGCTTGGAATGTTTTATCATTATATGTTTTGATCATGGATAGACTAGATCTGAATTATTGACACATGTTTATTCTGTAAATGTTATGTTCTGGGTATAATTGATGTCTAGAATAGCTACAAATTATAAGTTAGAATTTGCAGATCTGTACGCGGGTTAGCTTTGGTAAAAGTGCGTATACACATTGGTTTGGTTCATCTGAGTAGCATATTGTTATAGAAATTTTTGGGCACTTCAACCTCAATCATAAATGTCCATAAACTAAGGGCTCCTAAGTGCTTAAAAGTGTTGCTTCACTGCCTAAAGGAACAAGGTCAGCTGATTACATCATCTCCCAGAAGTTCTCCACTAAAAATTGCTGATAAATGGTCAAAACTAGACCATACTGAAAACCCAGTGCAAAGGGTGCAGTGCATATCACCTTCCTAGTGTATAGGGTGTGATGCATACTAAATGGATCCTCTTTAGGGTGCGATGGTCGGGAATGGACAAATGGTAGGGACAAAATGCAAGGTGGAAGATCATGGAATCTTCCAAAAGCTTCCCCTCTGACACTTGCCTCTCTGTTTTCGACCAGGGATGAGTAAGAGATCATCATTATCCAAGTGGAAGCAGGAACTATCATAGAGAGGGCATTAATCAAGACCCCAGAAGATGACTCACCTCCCTATAATCATCTATATATGGATCCCTCATCACAGAGATCCGGAGGCAGGAATTTTGTATCTTATAGAGAAGTGTTGTTGGTTTTCTGGTGTAATTTCATAGTGTTGGGTGATCTAAGCTTTACTTGAGGTGAAGAAGCGCCTTCTTGCTGGAGGATGATGCTGGGTCAGAACATGTGGTTGTAATCCTCTTGGTACTTTTCATATTAATAAAGCTATTCAAGTTTTCCTACATATTCTTGTATGTTTCATTATATATTCATTTGTATGGTTAACACGCATCTGGTCCTGTGTTATTTATGAATATAGATCTTTGTTCTCCGATAGTAGTATGTTACTGTGATTCCACAGGTTCTCTTTGAAGCTGGGTAGACAAAGCAGAAGCAGCAAAGCTCTATTAGGAACGAGAGGAAATCAAGCGCAAGACTAAGGTTGGTCTTCTTTGTTCCACTCCTGTCTATTTTCATAAAGGAAAGCGAATGTAGAATTTACTTGTTTGTTTCTAAGATAGCCACCAATCTTATTTGGAATAGCAGCATCCGAGTGAACACTATTCCCGGTAACAAAATGGCGACTCCGCTGGGGAGCGACTAGATTTTTTGTTAGCCTATCTATCTTTGTTTCTTTTATAAACTTACAGACGGAGCCTGAAGCCAAGCTAGACAGCCTTCGAACTGCATTTGTTATACAAATGCAAAGTAGATCAATTCTGCTTCAGTCTATCTCTGGGTTTTGTTTATGAATTAAACAATCGATCTGCAAACAGTCTAATTGCCCTAAGTGGTGGCTCTAGTAACCTCTTTAGATCACCCCTGTGTTTTACATATACTGGACATTACTTACTCGGCCTAAATCCCTAAACTGAATTGCAAACTATGAGTGAAAACTTGTTTAAAGTCTCACACTGGTACCATTGCACCCTACCTTCAAGGCAGACTGTATGCATCACACTTCCTGAGTGCAGTAGGTGTGCTGCATACTGAATTCATAGTGTGACAGGTGCAATGGTCAGGGAAGGTTAACTTTACCTTCAGACTGTGGTTTTTTCTCACTGTTTTCAGTCCTATTCAGAATTTTTTTTGTCTGTAGTCAGTGTATCTCTATGAAAACCCCCTTCTCTTGCATTATTCCACCTCCTTAATGCAAAGAACTGTAAGTGTTTTTATGTATTGTGCACCATTTTCAGTTCTCTTTTTCAAAAAAGTAGCATAGTCGAACTGTCGTTTTCGGATCTGAAAGTGTCGTAGCTTTCATTTTCAGTTTTAGAGGACAATCCCATTGTTCTTGATAGTTGATTGTACAGTTACTATTTCATATGATTTGAATTAGTAGTTTTTAAAGTTTCGAAAAGAAATTTTCATTTCAAAATCGCAAAGTGTCTCTCTTACCTTCGCCCCATTTTGAAAAGAAATTTGTTGAGTATTGTCGCTTTAAAAGTAATTCAGATTTGCACATAGATTTCTTATCATCATTCATACATTAGAAGGCTAAAAACAAATACATGCATGTGCATTTGCATTTCGGCTGTTGGGTTTGATTTAGGACAGTGCATTTAGCGTGTGCTCTGTGCTCTTTGCTGAAAGATTCTTAACTTTCTTTCCTTAGTAGCTAGGATTTTCATTGCCAAAAGAAGATTAAACGTTTGTTTATCATCTTAGACTACATTTTAGGAATTATATACACATCACACGGTGAACCTGAAAGGAAAATTGTGAAGCAAGATCAACTTAAAATAAATTCAATGAATCTAACAACACTTTGGAACCTAATGCACAACATCTAGAGGTTTAGGCTAGAGACATATTCCGGCATCGTAAAACCTGGTAACTATTGTTTTCTTGTTGGTTGGGTGATTCCTCCACTCTGAGATGGCAAGTGCCAGTACAGACTTTTGTTCCCATGTACCGTCGAGTATATTTTGGGAGACCACAATAGGCTGCATCCTTTATCCTTAGGAAGTCGTGTCTGCCACCCTATCGATTGCAATGCACTGAACACAGCAATAAGGAAGATTGACTGCCGTACCGTAAAAATTATTCTATAGTTTTACGATTGGTTTGGTAATCCTCTCCACCTAGATCTCCAGAGAAATCCATTTTGCTCCTTTTCAGACTCCTTAAAGGAAAATGTCCTCTGAGCAGTTGTCACTTCAGGTTCAATAAAAATCGAAGGCGAATAGAGTCATCTTTTGTTTTTTCTCAACTCTTTAAAATTGAAAAAACAAGTTGTGTCAAAGCGTCTAAAACTTTATTTTAATTTGGAATAGCATCACAAATTCCCCTGTTGGTATTTAGGTTGAGAAAATGGAGTCTACCAACCAAAGATTTCCCCTTGGAGGAAATCCTAGTCCCTTCTCCTCTTGGGGAGATGTTGGTGAACCCCATATGGCCACTTTGTCACTTCCAGGGTTGACAATTGGTTTACCTGTCTAGCTCTTCTCTACCTCTATCATTCAAAATCCTGTAATTCCTGAACAGTAAAGTTAGCAACTAGATGACACTAGAGTTACCTCCCAAACTTCTACCTCGTCTGATTCTCCCTCTCCTCCTTCCTCTTCACTTGATAAACCTGATAAAGCTAAAAATCAAGTAACTGAGAAGAAGAAGAAGCAGAAAGAGAAAAAGGAAAAGAAGAAAAAGGAACCAAAATCGAAAGGGGGCAACCAAGCGTCATCTAGCAAAAATCCTCACACCCCACTGTCGAAACCTAAATCTCCTTGTGTCATTTTCAAGGGAGACCACTATCACCGGGATTGTCCCTGCATCCCTCGAATCTTAAGGGACTGGTCTCCTTGTTTGCACAATCCGGTGGTGTCAACCTCTGACGATCATATTGAATGCACACCATCAACCAGTGAAAGTGAAGCACCTGGAAAAAAAAGGAATCCTAGATTTCCTTGTAAATTGTGTGAAGGCAATCACGCCATCCACCATTGTCCCTTCCTTAACGAAGCTAAAAGAGTTTTGGATGACCGTCCTTCTTCACCGCTACGGCTTCCTCCTGGATATAAAAAACTCTTGCCAAGTCCTCCACCGGTTGAAAATCCGACTGAACCGTCATTGTGGTAAGCCGAAGCGTCTATCATTGAAAATGAACCCTCTAAATCCATACCAGATGAAAGTCAAAAGGTCGAGACGGAAGTTGGCCCGGTCTTGCCTTCAGAGTGTTCATCTTCGAATGATACCGTCATTGAAGAGAAAGAGAACGACACCGTTCAAATTCTTTTCATAAACACAGATTCCAATGAACTTGGGGGTAGTCCACCCATTCCTTTATCGCAGGAAGGAAGTTCATCAGAGTCATATCCGGCCATCTATTCGGTCCCACCACCAAGCAACCTAGTCGTTTCCTTTGACTGGAATCTACTAGACAGACCCCTTTTACCAACTAGTATACCATTCAAAATCATTGTACAAGCTTACAGAATGGTCATGGCAGGTACCATCATTGATGAAGGGGCTTCTATGAGTATCCTTTCCTCAACTTCTTGGAAAGCGCTTGGTTCGCCATCGCTTTTTTCCTGAAATGAGAAATCTGACAAGCTTCGACAAAGGAATCAGTCGAACTTTAGGGTTCCTTCCAAATGTGCCCATTACTTTGAGAAGGAAAACCATTCACATGAACATGATGGTAGTTCAAGGACCCTTAGATTATAATCTACTCCTTGGATGCGACTATATTTATTGCATGGGAGTCATCGTCTCCTCACTCTTTAGAGTAATGTGTTTTTCACACGAAGGCAGAATGGTCAAGCTCGTGGACCAAATGTCATTCCCTAGTTCACACACTACAAATAGTCAAATGCCATCCCTAAATGGTCTTTTCACGCAAGGAATGTCTCATCGATCTCTAGTCCGTCCACCTGATGAGCGCGAGTGATTCAGGAGGATGTGACTGAAACCCAAGGGGCATGCACCCTGGTCTGTTTCGGCAGGGAAACCTTGGGTATAGAGGGGGTTTCCGCGAGGGATATATGACTAGTCTCACACCCATCCTCACAGGAAAATGGGATTAGGCTGGAATAAGATACCTTCGTTGAGGTTATGCTGAGTGGCATGTGGTCACACCACTCCCCTTTGTCTATTTTGGTAGGTATCGCCAAGGAAGCTTTCTGTCTGCTACGTAGATGGAACTTTCATGGTAACCTGGAAATGTTTCGCTATAACTGGGGGCATGAAAACCTTTCTGCATGCAAGCGAAGAGTGGCTATTTATTTTTTTAAATTTGTAGGACCTTTAACCCTTTAAACCCGTAAGGCTAGTCTTTTTCTAACATGCATAAAGAAAGGATTCAGGGAAAAGCTTTAAAGATGTAAGCCCCTTCAAAATAGCATCTTGAATGAGACATTCTTATCATATGACTGGTGAGAAATGTTACCGTAGGGTTCAAGCTCGTTAAAAAATAAACCCTCCACGAGCAGTTTTAGCACATAGTTCAAGCTCATTAAAAAATAAACATAAGTCATGAGCAAATGTTTCCCCCAATGTTTAAGCTCATTAAAAAATGAACCGGTAAATAACCATTGTGAATGCCTTATCGCCAACTTCTGAGCCTTGGTAATGTTCTCATCATCACCTCCACTCTGTTTTTAGCCGATCATTCACCCTCATATGATTGTTTACCCCTTCGAGGAACATCTGCGAAGAGTGATTCTATTAGCCATCCTTGTGACACTGCCGTGGTTGGAGAATTCCAAACCTTACCTGGAATCAACTGCTACCCAAAATCATCACTCGTTCCTAAAAAATGAGTCTTGTTTAAGCTCTTTTCAACTGACTCGTAAAATATGAAAAGATTGTAGAGCGATTGGCCTCTCCGGCTCGTCAAAGTCATCAGAAGTGCTATCCCTCCTCTAGATTTTAATCTTTTTGGACCTGAGGGATTATTACACAAAAAGATCGAATGCTTGTCTTGTTCGGCTCGTTAAAACTATCAAAAACTCATCCCTTTTGTATTATTTTACGCTTTTTTAGACTTAAAAGATTGCATGACAAAAAAGAATCATTGGAGTCTCCTTTCTGTTCCTTTCAGACTCTCTAAAATTGAAAGGGAATGAGTTATCTTTGTCGTTAAACTCGTTAAAACCAAATAGCGACAAACTTGTCCGCATGGACGAGAATGAGTTTCACTGTCGCTAGGCTCGCTAAAATATAGCAACAGGTTCGCCCAAAGGGCGGATTATAGAACAAGCATATGTTATCCTCCTCAAGCTTGAGAAAAATAAAGAGGTACTGATCAGCAATGACTAGGGAAAATTGGGAAGAAAACTTGAAGAAACTTTATTGGTAGCAAGTCACTCTTGAACATGAAACTTTCCTTCCGCATCCAAGCTGGGTTGGGTTGTTCCATTCACTGGTCATCACCATTGTTCCATCACACCATCCATCTTTGGGGTTAATGCTGATGATGATGATGATGATGATGATGGTTAACGTCCGTTGAGACCAAATAATGATCTATCGGACCTAAATACAAGTTATTTATTTTGATTTAATATTTTATTCCTATGCTCAAAAAGCTTGGAGAGAAGCCTCCCGAGTTCACTATAATTTTGGCATTGTAAAAGGCTAGGAAGGTCAGTATTGTAACAAAGGTTGTGAAATTGAGATCTAATGTGGTTGTATGCAAGGAACTCTAAGAGGAAGTGGTTTTCATCCTCGATGCTCCTATTCTCACAAAAATGGAAGATCCTTTCTATCCATGGCGTTTTAGG
>APFE030770847.1:218508-238809 GCA_000404065.3 Pinus taeda | reverse complement strand
CTTAGGAAATTGATCTTTCCAAGGAATGCTTGCAGTTCTTTTATGTTTCTTGGATAGGGGATTTGAAGGATAGCTTGAATCCTTTCCGGGTCAATTCTAATCCCATCTTTTGATATGATATGCCCTAGAAGCTTGCCTTCCTCAAGGGCAAACATGGATTTCTTAGGATTCAAGGAAATGCCATATTTCTTGCATGTCATGAAAATTTGCCTTAAGTGCTTAAGGTGCTCTTGGTCAGATTTGGAGAATGGGGTTAGGTCATCCAGGTAAACTACGAGGAAATCATGTATCTCCTTGGCAAATGCAATATCCATTGCCCTTTGAAAGGTAGCACGAGCGTTTTTCAGCCCGAAAGGCATTTTAACGTATTTAAATGTTCCCCACGGTGTGGTAAAGGCTGTCTTGTCCTAGTCATCCGGGTGAACAAGTATTTGATTAAATCCTGAAAATCCATCTAGTAAAGAAATTCTAGAGGAACCCACTACTATTTGCAAGATATGGTCCATTTTGGGCAAAGGGTAGTGGTCTTTTAGAGAGACCTGGTTTAAATTTCTCAAGTCTACACACAGTCTTATCTCTCATATTTTTTTCCTAGTGGGAACTAAATTAGATACCCATTCAGAGAATCTGATGGGTGCGATGATACCTGCTTCAAACATTCTTTTTATTTCTTTTTCGATAAGGGGAAGAAGCATGGGGTTGATTCTCCTAAGTTTCTATTTGAACGGTTTTTGATTTGGTTTTAAGGGAATGATATGTTGGATCACTGAGGTGTCATAGGACTTCAAGTCTTCATAACTCCAGGCAAATACATCTTGGAATTCTTTGAACAAATCCACATATTTCGGTTTTTGATCAGGGGGCAGATTTTTGGACAGCTTAATCATTCTGGGATGCTCTGCTATTCCTATGTTGTGTTCTTCTATAGCAACATTCAAAGGTTCCATCGTCGGCTTTTTGGGCACATCATTGTCATCAAACATGTCTTCCAATGGAGTAAGGCCGACAGGTAGAACATTAATCTTTAGATCACTAAACTCATCCTCTGCTTTGGTTGTTTCCTCTAAACAGATTTGTTTCAGTTGTTCTATGTTTGTATTGTTAAAAACAGTTGGGTTAAGGATTTGTTTAGCTGTTGCAGCTGTTACAGTCAGGTGATTTTCTTCTGCTAGCTGTTGTGAGTCGGTCATGGCATCCATGTCAATGTTTGTGTTGGAAAATTCGTCTTCAAGAGTTAAGAAACTGTTAATCTGGGCATTATTTTGAAATAAATGCCAATCCTTGACATTGTTAGGGATCGAAGGTCTGTGTTTTATTTCAGCGGTGAAATGGTGATTTGGTTCAAAGGGAAGCTTGCATATGCTAGCAAAGGTTGCTAGACTATGGGCATGAATATTATGATCTCATGCAATTTTGGCAAGCCTGAATTCACTGAAGGCATTGAGTAATTCGGTGGCAGCAGCTATGTAAGCTCTCATTCTACTATCACTAGCGACAAAATTACATTTCATTTGTTGTATAATTAAGTCAGAGTCACCTAGGATGGAGACTTTAGTAGCTCCCAGGACTTTAAGCAGCGTAAGGCCTAAGAGAAGAGCTTCATACTTTGCCATGTTGTTTGTACATCTGAAATTGAGTCTATAGGCATGGCCTCGTGCGTGATTATCATGAGTATTGTAAATCCATACTCCGGCCCCTGCTCCTAACTTGTTAACCGAACCATCAAACTCCAAATACCATGTGATTTCTTGTTTGAGGTTTGTATTGAGAGTTTCAGTTTTTTGAGGATCGGGCAGACTTACAATTTCTGTTTTGGGATGTTCTTCATGCTGTTTGTTGGTTGGCTTGACTGTTGGGACAATGTCAAGGGTATTGGCAGCTGATTCCTCATTGATGTGTGTTTCTTGCTCCAAGGATAACAGCTTATCATTAGTTGGAGGGCTGGTGTTATCATTAAATAAAATAAAAGAATCCATATCAGAATGGATTGAGTAAATTGGAAAATTTTGGGGCTTTTCCTCACTGCTTACCACATACTTCATTAACGTTTCTCTATATAGTATCTTTGGTTGCCCAAAGACAGATATAGTGGCATAAGAGAGGTCGAGTTGAAGGGATCCTTGCAATTTTGCTCCCCACGATCTGGATAGGAGCATACTGTACTTTGTGGGAATGTCAGCAACTACTAAGTCCATTAAGATTGTCTTGTTGGGGAATTGGACTAGAGAGACACAAAGGTCTTTGATCAAGCCTAAACATTTGACTTGACTTGAGTCAAAGGAATACAGATCTTTGTACGGTCTTGTGATATCAAGATTCAACCTTTCCATTACAGCTTTGGGCATAAGGTTATGTGAGGCACCTGAGTCAAACATAGCATTATGCAGTATTTTGTCATGTATGTGCAGACTAACATAAAAAGGTGGAACAGGTCCATATGTTGATTTTCCGTTAACTTCTGGACCAAACAGCAGCTCCGGGGTATCATCTAAAACGTTCACATCATCCCTTACCTCTGGTAGTTGAAGTGACCTTTGAATTTGTTGCCTATATACATCATGTTTGGCAAGTTCTGAGAGGGGAATGGATATCTTGAGTTTTCCAATCTCTGCTTCTAAACTAAATGGTTTTTCCAATGAGTTCTTGGCATTGATAGTGGCGAATTTCTCTTTTTCAGGTATACTCTCTATGTTTTCTTTTGGAATGTCAATGTCATGATGTATGACAGTTTGTGGTATTTCTATTTTTGGAAGATTTTTAGGAGTGCTATTCAAATCTTCTTTTGGGGAGGAGGGAAGTAGAGGCCGATCAATAGGAGAGTGTGTGTCGGTTACATCCTCCACAGTTACCTGATGCGGGCTTGGGACAGAGCTGTTAGTAGGTTGATTAATGGTGATATTTCCTTTACTTTTGTTGAGCTGTTTGTTATCTTTTGTTCTGCTAGATGGGGGAACATCAATGGTCCTTGTTCTTAATTTGTATTGCTTGTGTACCTCGTACACAGCGGTATCATAGCCTTGTTTAAAATCGAAGGACTCTCCCGACTTGGTGTGAAATTGTTTTGCATCAGGGTATAGTCGGTCTTCTTCAGTAAGAAAGATTTGCTGTTCATTTTCTGAATCTATCAAGTTCATATGAGTCCCATCTGTGGGCTTAGTGCATGTATATGCCTCCGCATAGTTTTCTTGGAAAGGCGGCCTAATATCATGGTCGGGACTGGCCCTTCTAGCGTTTGTGTTTTGAGTTTTTCTAAAGTTCGGGTTCCTTATGGCATTGGGTTGTTGACCTTCCCATGAAGTTTTCCTCTCAACATTGTCTACTCTGTCTCCTAGCCTGTGGATGCCACTGATGATAGCATCTAGCTTCTGATCGAAGGTTGAGGGTTCTTCTTTGAAAGTGGTTCTTCTCTCAGTTCTAGCTCTGTTTCTTTTAGCAATAGGATTTGCCTCCACACTAACAGCAACATCTTTCATTTCTGCAAGGCTTTGAGGGGCTCTTTCCCTTAACTGATATGCCATCTCAGCATCAAAGCCATCAGGGAATTTGTACAAAGCGAGATCAGGTGGAGGTCTTAAATTTTGTGGTATGGCATTGTAAACATTATTAAACCTTACACAGTAATCCAATACTGTTTCCTGAGGACCTCTTTTGATAGTATCATACTCAGATAGTATGTGTAGGGGATCTTTCTTTTTCTCCCATCTGTTAGTAAATGCCTGGTATAAGGCTTCAAGGTTTAATATGGAATTGGGTGCAAGTGCCCTAAACCAGGTTCTGACATCACCGGTCAAACTTTGGACAAAAATCTTCATTCTTACACTGTTATCATCAATTTCATAACTCTCGAAATAATCATGCATTTTCTTTGTATGCTGTAGGGCGGTGCAGGAGTTCGTGCCATCAAAATAGGTGATTTTTGACTGGTAGTCCTGAGGCATAGCCCCGGGATTAGCAGGCAACTGTAAGGGCGCATATCTAGCCATGATGATGGGGATAAGCGGAAAAGCTAGGGCAACGGGGATAACAGGAACGACCGGGGTAGAAGGAGTAGTAGTGGTAGTAGGAGTATAGGATGGAGGTGTAGAAGAGCTGCTTGGAGAAGGAGGTGATGAACCAGGGGAACTTGGGGTTGACCAGAATAAAACTTTGACAGGGGTTGGAACACTGCTTGGCTGAACTGTTTTAGGACTCGCAGCAGTTGGGTCTTCTTTTTGCTTTTGCTTTCTAATGATCTTAGGAATTAAATTCGGATTTTCAAAAACAGCTGGGCGATTTGGATCAGGATTTGATCGTGTATTACGTGTTTGCTTTCTAGGAGCCAGCTTCTATTCTATATTTTGGAAAATTTTTCTAAGAACACAGGTCGACCGAGGCTTTCAAAGGTCGGTTTCTTCCTCTGTGGTGCTGCAGACTGGTTTAGTGAGATTATCTGAGGAAGTCCCCAGTGGAGTCGCCATTATGTTATCACTCAGGTTGTCCCTAGGCTCCTGTAGGGATACGGCCGAGGTAACCACAAACCAATCTTTGGATTGCAGGTTCTAGCCCACCTGCAATCAGAGTGGGCTCTCTCTTAATGATTTAAATTTGTTGATGATTTTAGGCTAGCTTTTGGTTCATGGGTTTTTGTTTGTGTTTGGATGGAAGGAAAATGCTTTCAGGTAGAGAGGCAATTCATGAAGTGATAAGTTTCAAACCATTGGGCATGGAGTCATGTGTTAGGATTACTAGTGGGTTTTCTTGGTCATAAGAGAAATATGGAGCAGGATAGCTGCACATAACACAATCTTCAAACTAAAAGGATGAATGATATGTAAGGAATGAGAGGCACTTAAGAATTTCTCATTCAACTTAACGGAGGGAAAGATGATCTCTATCTAGGGGCAATGAAGAATCCCTGGATAACTGTCTAAGGTTAGGGAAAACATGAGCCATGTGGAATTCATATTTATGCCTAAACCGAGGAAAACATAAAGAAATAGCAGAAACTGAGCATAGAGTGTATTTAAACAAATTCTAAGCTAATCTTCTTTTCTGCTGTTTAGATGGTAACTTATGAATGGAAAACAGAGGTAAGAAGCACTTATTGAGTTATGTAACAGCATGAGAATTCCATAATCACTCTTTAATAGGTAAACACAGTGAACAATCCCTTCTTCAAAGCTCATAAGCAGTCTTTGATTATAGAAACTATCAGGTATTACAGTGCGAGTCTCTCCTGGAGCAAAATTAGCTAAAGATAGCTTGTTGAAAAACCAACCAACCCTTAATACAATATTGAGGGCTGTCTTTATAGTGCAAATATCTCAAACTATTTATTACAATTGACCTAAAACAGGTCTGCAAAAAGAACTTTTCTAAACCTAAAATTGTGCCAAAATTAAATGCAGGTAAATATCTATTGAACTGTGTGAGAGCTAGCTGGATGAAAAAGAGCGCAAAGTGGCCCTTGGAGCCTCGATGCAGTACTGCTGGAATAACTATGCTTTGGGAGTTACAGCTCTGTTCTCGTGTGAGTTAAATGTGCAACAGCCGTGATTTGAGAGTTTTGAGTGGCCTCGCCCTCTTTTTTGACTTTGCTGGAAGGTATTTAATTTTCTCCTGCTTTGGGCCGCTGTTAAGATCTTCGCTGATACTCTTTGCCGCTACATTGATGGTCTCCGCCGCTTACTGATACTCTTTGACGTGCTTTCTCTCTGTAAATCTGATATGATACTCTTTAATCTCTGTCTCTGGTCTCTTCATGTCTTCAAATCGGTTTAATTTGGCAAAATCGGGTAATTTCAGGCCTTTTCGGTGTAAAACGGATCAAGGAATCAAAAGATTCCCCAATATAGCCTATTTCCCGTATCGAAAACTGCCTCTGTTTCTCATTCCGGAGCTCCAAAGCTCGACTTTTTCTCTTGCGCGAATTTTCGGTTTTTTGGCTGCTGACGTCAGTAGTACGGCAGATGACGTTTTCATGCTGACGTCAATAGTGGGGTCCTTTGGTACGGATGTAACGTCAGCATGCTGACATCATCAAGGTGACATGGCAGTACAGCGGGGTGACGTGGCAGGGATACGTGGTAGGGTGACGTGGGTCGGGCGCAGGCTGGGTGAGGTGACTTGGAGGCGACGTGGCAGGGTGAGGTGGCGCTCCTGTTACGTGAGGGGAGGGCGGTTTTACCTGTGCATCGGACCACCTTTGGTGCGGAGGTGGTTTCTGTCAGGGGCGGCCCGATGCAATGGGAGGCCGCCACCTGTCCCGGTGTACGACAGTAAAACCGTCGGACGTCGGGTGGTAACCTACCACCACAATCGGGCGCGCAATGTGAACAAGGACTGTCGGATTTGGGGGAGGCGATCCGACGGTGGATGGAGAAGGGAGATGCACGGGGTTTAGTAAAGGCGCGCACGCGTTAAAGGCTTAATATATCACGGCGCTGTGGGTTTTAAACTTTAGAAAATGGGCAAACTGTGTTTTGCGCGGTGGAAACTTATCAGACAAACATTAATATTTTTCACAGAAGAATGCGCAGGGAGGGTTATTAGCCTTTGGAAAGGGTTTTCTTAGTGTTTGGAAGGGGTCCAGACACTTGGGAGTGGGAATTTTTGCAGAGGGAGGGTTCTTACTAAAGTCTAGGTGACTTAGTAATTCCGAGTGAAGTATTTATGGTTATATTTCAACCAGGGGGAGGGGATATTTACATAAGGGGATTATCTACATAGTTTTAGTATGGGGATAGGGAAAATATAGGGAGTTAAATAATAGTGTCAGTAGTTAACATGGAGATGACAAGAAATCGCTAAGCTTCAGAGATCTTAGGCTTCAAAGGGGAGATAGAACTTTATAGAGAAAGTATGGATTCTCTTTGAGTGAAGCAGATCTCCACCCAGGCTAATGACATGAAAAATGATGAAACTAAGAGATATTAAGCAGATCTTGACCTCTTTTTAGGGAAATTAGTGAATGATTTGGGGGAGATGGAGAAAGAGAAGTTAGTTATGCTTATTTTGAGCTCTTTCACATAAAACTGCCTGGTGATTGTGCCCTGAGTAGAGATGACACCCTAAAAACATAGAACTGATCAGAAATCAAGATTCTGCAACCTCAAAACTACCTACCCAGCCTACTTACCTAACATTTTTTCTTCTTTGGGTTTGGGTGCACTTAGACTTGTAGACCTATCATTTCAATTTTTTCTTTTTATGCCTTCCTATCTACAAACTACCATTTTTTCTTCTAAGGGCCCAGATTAAGAAGTTGGGCTCCTTTGATTCTCTACCTATCTAAGAATCTGCCAAGATTAAGCTATTTGGACAGATTTTCATTCTCTATATTCTAAAACAGGAAATTGAAACCTAGGGAGACCAAGATTAAGCTGTTTGGACCTCCCTTTAGCTGAAAACTGGAATGACTTTTCAAAATTTGGAAAGCAGTTAGATGAACTCTGAGTAGCCTTCTTTGCTTGGTGACTGTTTAGCAAATATGGAGCATTGCAGCATGCAAAGTATGACATATTTGGCCTGTAAAATGTCAATCATGAAATATGAGTAACTTGCTGCAGCAGGAGGCTAACACACTCCTGCAAGGCTTTTATGTTAAACTTAACATCTTTTTCTAGCAAAGAAACCTAACAGATATTTATCTCCCAATCTATTAAGCTTATCTAGAAGCCTTATCATGAAAGAATTATCCATTCCCATTCCACAATGGGTTTCTCTTTTTCCAAGTGATTAATTTATCTTTATTTATTTAATAATAAAGTATTTACTTTCATTGCTACACATCAACCTAGCTTTTCTTAGTTTAGTTTAACAAAGTGTTACATACAATAGAGGGGTCTTACATACTCCCCCCCTTAAATTTACACCGTCCTTGGTGTATTACTGCATCTTACAATTTACTTTCTTGTTCATAGGTAATTGTTTCTGAATTTCCAGATTCCCATGTCCTTGCTACTTAAAATAGAAATTTCGATATATAGATTACAAAGGTGTTCTACCGCAATTCTCCTTCAATTTCTACATGTAACATTTGTTCATTCAACTCTTTGAGAGCCTTTAGATGCCATAAAAAACAAAACTCAATTTTGCTTACCACAGTTAATGTCATAAATTGATATAACAATACTACTATTTGAGTAAATACGAGTTAATGTTGTCTACCATTTAACTATGATTCTTTATTTTCATTGTATTATAATAGGAAGAAACTGCATACTCTTCCAATGCATTTGTGTTCTTTCCGAACAATTTCTTCCTGCAATCTCCCTGCATTAGTCACAACAAGTCAATCTAGCACTTTTGACCAATCAACATGTATAAAATATTACCTCAGGTTAACTCATAACCATCAAAATCATAACGCATATATAACCATCAATCATAGATCAGAACCATAAATCACATGTATATAAAATGGAAATAAAACATTGATACTTATCCTTGAATTACTCATTAGATTCCACCTTTGTCTTTTTCTTTTTCAGTACGCACTCTAGATCAGTTTCCACACCAGGAAATCACCCAATGCCTTCTCCCTAAACATGTGTACCTACACATAGTGTGCATCACACACATATAGTTATACATGTCATATATCATCATGCAATACATGCATCCATACCAGTACCATTTGTACACAGTACCACCTGTACAATGTGTACACAATACCAAATGTCCATAGCATCACCTACATGACGTATACTTCATAACCATGTTAGTATTATGCCAAACATTCCTTTAATTATTCATATTACCTTTAAGCAAGTCCAATCAAGCTGTACTCGGTTTCTTGATGGGAGAGTAAGGAATTCATGAACCTGTTCAACTCCTGCAACCAGAGCATAAGTAAATGATTTTTATGTCAAAATGTTCAAGTGCTTTTATTTACCTAATTCTTTTCATGGGTCTTATGGTTGCGGGACAATTTCAACAAATTAGTGCCATCGCGGTAATCATGCATACTACAACTTTATCATACCAATAACTTTGAGTTTTGGAACTTAATCGGTCACGAGACCGAGTCTTAATAATAGAGGACTATTGACTATGATAGTTAGTCTAGTATGGACTTCAATGTTATATTTGAAGTCTAATAACAACCTTAACTTTTTTCTTTAGCCAGGAAAATAATTGTTTGGTACTAAAAAGTACACCATATATAAACTAATCATGTCATATGATTTGTTGTTGCTCTTTTTACACTTCTTCCAACACCTTGTTGGCCATGAATAATTCAGCATGTCCAAAACCAATTGAACAATTAGTATGCAAATACATATATTTCCCATACATGAGTTATAAATGAGGTTACAACATTCTCAATTACACACCAATTAAGTTTTTAGTCACTATGTGGCTCAGGGTGTGAACCTAGGTCATTAGCATGTTCATACCCCACTTAACACTGAATCATGACATGGTATAATACAATTCATAAATTGTTTAGAAATAATTGTTATGTTGTTATATTCAAAACCCGACAACACTATCAAAACAATTTGATAGGTAGACTTCCCCTGTATTGCTTGATAGGAAGTACTGGTACAAAATACGCATTTCAGATTGCACGGTTGTCCATTTATTTGAATAGATTGCTAGATACCCAATATCTTTGTGCACCACAATCCTGATTGCTAGTGCCACTTAGCCATCGTTTTCTTAATTTAGTAACAAGTTGTTGCATGATTTGTTATCCTATTTCTTCATCATCTAGAACATTTTATATGTTCTAATTCACTTGATGCATGCATTACTTTACTACCAACCTAAGATCCTTTGATCATCATGAGTTGTACTAATGTGAAACCTTTTTGTTTTACCCAAGATTTGTTTATTAATTTGGACCAATCATGTTCCAAATCTAGTGTGTAATCAGGCTGCTCTAGATTGTTCTAATTTTTTTTTCAAATGCATCAAGCTCCACCATATCTAATATTTTTGTCATTTCATAAAGCAGGTATCCTTTGTGTATATGTAGTAGAACCACACAGACCATTTTTATCTTATCACTTTCCATAAGTAGTACATTTGTAAGATCTACCATTCTTCTACTGGAAGCATCTTCTTCTTGCTGCAGATTTGAAAGGTTTCTATTTGTCAGATATTAGCAGAACCCCATCTATAACTGGAAGTATATTCCCTTCAATGTTGTGAATGTTGAGGTTGCATACTTTGAGTTGCAATAATTTACACATTGTAATTTGAGTTTGTATTTAATATTGTCTTAGTACTATTAATCGAGAAACACCAGGAGTTGCTTTTACACTTCCATTATGTATTTCCACTAGATTTACTTTTGGTGTCAGTCCCATTGACCTTTTTACTGGAGTCATAATTTGTATGATGTCTTCTCCAACATGCATGCAGTGAGTTGTATTGCATTTGTGCATTTACTTCTCAATTCTGACCCTAGTTTCATCTAGATTGGAATATAATTTGTGCCTCTTATCTACTTTAGCTATAATGATTTTGAGATTGCTTTGCTCAAAATAAACTTGTAGGTTCCAATTTAGGCATGTCTAATTAAATAATCATTTGAATAATAACATGGTAAGGTTTAGTTCCCTTCAATAGTGTATAATTGAAGCATTTTCCCAATAAGTTGAATTAATGGCTCAACCAACGGAAAAACCACATTCAAAATGGATTTCATCGAAAAACAATTTTACAAATACATAGTCTCATGTGCTTAAGGATATTTCATGGGAACCTTCATGAATATATTAAATAAGACCTTCAAAACCCCACTTAATTGACCATCAACTGTTGTTAATGTTGATAGTATGTCATAAAATTCTTTCCTGATGATGTATATAATTTCCATTAATATACTTTTCATTTTTATTTTTCCTCATGTTGGCTATGATTTTTGGAAAAAAAACACTTGACATTTTATCTATTTTTGTTTGTGAGTTACCTTATATGAGTTCAACGTTTCCTCTTTCATATATCATCCTTTCGTAGGATCTCTATAAGCATAAACTTTATTCCATTAATTTATGTCCTTGACTGGACTATCCTTATTGACATTAGTTGGAATTTTATTAAGCTACACCCTTGTGTAGTAATCATACAACTCATAATTTAAAGTAGTATGATGATAGTATGGAATAACTCACTTTCCTTATCCACCATTCTCTACACTTGCATTCATATTTATAAAACATGATGACCGTCCTACAAAAACCAATCATCCAAACTTTCAATGCAAAAATCATACTTTAAAATTACTACAAATTTTTTCATTCCTCTCGGTCTACTATGAACATTTAAAACTAGGTATATCATGTGTAGGTACCTTAAATTAGTTTTAAAGCCTTTGTGCCCTCACAAGTGCATTCAACAATAACCTAAGCATTGGAGATCTTTCTACAAAACATATAATGAATTAAAAATTTAATCTTTACTCGACACAATAAAAAAAGGTAATCAATTGATGGTTGACCATTTCTACTTAAAAGAAATTAGCCTGTTAATTGTTGTCCTTTATTTGTATTGCCCTCTACTCCACCCGTAACCATATTGTAGAATAATTTTTTCTTATATACCTTTTCATAGTCCTCCTCACAATGCTACTATAGCTATCCACAATACTTAGACTTGAGAAATTCGATATAAGTGCAAGGATTAAATTTACCCTCATTCATTCATCAAGCTCATCTATATCCATTGTACAATATCTTAAATCAAATTTTAAAACATGATAATTATTGAAAGTTTGTAGCATCCATGCTTGTAAGCATATTGCTACAACTCATTGTAACCACACAAATGAGCCATACATATATGTAATCACATGCATGTAATCATGTCATGAGTTTGGAACAGTATCTACTCTTCGTATGTAATGAGAATGATAACATACATCCTTCAAGCATAATGTAAATTACTATTGATGGAAAATAATAGAGGGTATGCCTTATTGCTATGGTTTGCGTTCTGCATTAAGATAAGAAGCTCGTAATTTAATTTCCTTTAACCTTACCAGTTTTGTGTGACCGAAGGTTACCACAGACCTTGACCATGTTCCAGTCTCCTTCTAGAGCAGCGAACAAGAGCATCGAATCTAGCTCTGCAAGCATATGACAGAGGCATCGAAATTCAAGATTTGGAAGACTTGTCCCTTAATACAACCGCTGTCATGGTGAAGGGTAAGTAGTCTCCTGCTCACAAACCGTTTGCACGTTCAATTGCCCCCAACTTCTTTCGGTGCTTCCAATGGTTAGCGTTTAACCCTTACTTTTATGCAGCCATATAGAAAAATAAGTTAGTCATATACACTCTACCTGCAAGCTAGCATTTGATGCCGATATACTATGACCATGCATACACGCGTGTTTGAAGGATGTTGGTTATTTCAAATATGAAAGCACTTGAATGCTACAAGCATCATAATATATAAAGACCGTGTGAAATAAAATGTACACACATAATACATGTAATAATACCAAGGTGCATGTGAACATCTAGTGAATGCATAAAGAAATGATGATTCACAAATAAAAATTCTATGTAAAGGACCTACCTGTGAAGACAATGAATTCCCCCACTTCTTCTTCTCTTATGTATGGCTATAGTTCTTCTCATTCTCCTTGGCAGCCATCAAAGACCCACCAAGACACTAAATGAAGAAATTTTAACAGGAAGACAGTGTGTGGATTAGAATGGACGACTCTTCTGCACTTTTCTTGAATAAATTGAAGACAATACTTCACAAGTTTCCCTTACAATAGAGGCTAAACTCAGATTTAATAACATATTGGATATAGGAAGGTTTTTTTTTTTTACACGATCTGCCAAACCCAATCTATGTGTAGCCTTTGTGTTCCAATGTATAATGTATAGGAAAGTTACAACAATGACTATGTTGGCAATGTGGAGTTCAAGATAAACCTTATCCCTATGAACATTTTTTTGAAAATGGAGGATTTGTGGATTCTCAATGAGAGCGGCTTTATGAATTGAAAGGGAAATGACCGTCGATATTACGAATTTGAAAAGGAAACAACCATCTAGTGCTTTTCTTTGTCAATTCTGAATAGGAAGGTGGAGTTATGCTTTCAATCTACTAGTAATAGAAACCACTTCCTAAAGCTACCATATTTGATTGAGATTTTAGGGGCATACGAGTTTTGTTTTGTAAAAATTGTGAGTTGCATAACAAGAAAGAAAGCACTTGAAACTAGTCTTACTCTCTCGGTTTGAATATGGACTTTGGTACTAACAGCGCATGAAGTATCATGGCTTCTTATAATTTAGAGGTGATGTTTGGCAGCATAAGGGTGAATCAACCTAAAATTGATAGAATATCAATGCTTGGAAGCCAAAACTTGCCACTTGAAAACACCTAGAGGTGATTTTACTATCACAAGTACCAAAAGACTAAGTAGCGTCAGGGAGAAGTGAACAAAATGGACAATGTCTCAATCAAAACTGGAATGCTATATGTTTTTCTTTTAGCTATACAGGTATTTATCCGGATAGTATTTGATTGGAATCTCCCTGGATACAACGATTTCACTTGTCCATAACCTAACATGGCAGATTGCCGAACCTGAATTACATGCCTACATGAACGATTGTTTATTCAGGAATCTTAATTCGTTTGTAATCGACACATCACTCACATGCCAAATTGGAAAGAATGCGTCTAGTTATTCATACATATGAGAATTAACATCGTTGTTTCAGGCTGACATCGTGGAAATAATATGGAAAGATCAAATTTAGTGTCTCCAAACTTTCTCTATCTCCCTCATGGGACCGTAGAGGTTTCTCGCACCTTTTCTTTTATTATCATTCACTGTTTCAATAGAAAAAGATATTGTAGTTAAGATTTATTTGTAAGACTTCTAAATACATTTGTAACTTTAGGGAATCCACGTTTCATGTTAGGGAAATAATCCTAGAGGTTGTTGTTCTCTAAAAATGAGAAATACTCACCGCTACAAACTAATATATATAACAGATAAACAAAAACGATCATTTATCATTATAAAAATAACTTCCTCCTGGAAAATATTTGAGAATTGATGTCTAGATCTGTTATCTCGCGCTATGTGTTTAAACTTTATGGACTCTAGACCTTTCAAATACATTTAACAAGAAGTTATACAACACCTATCCATCTGCCTATATTTTATATGGGCAGATGGGGTCCCGTCTTACCCGCTGACAACCTTAGAAAATAAAATTTGAAATCACAATATTTGTGTCATGTTCGTTCGTGGATCTAACATTGCACAAGATGCCGAAAGGTTTAACCCTCTAATCATTGTCAACTTGGGGGGAAAGGTTTCGAGTGTCTGAAATTACATCATCAAAAACGTCACGTTTCTTTTGGAGCACATTTTGTATTACACTTTTGTAGGGATTCTTAGCGCTTGAGCCAAGTGTCCATGAATTCAACTTGTAATCATTAAGGTGCACGGGATAAACAGTATGAGCAGGTCGAAAGTCATCACAAACTTATCAATGGCCCTCATAATGAGGGTCTTTAAGTCAATACGCTTGTATTCATATTCATTCCCTAGCATGAAATCATTGCTACAAACATCAAGTGATACGGGAAAATGTCTGTAACGATTAGGAAGCTCAACACTCTTATCCACACCATACCATTTATCAATAAATGGAATGGCATGACCACAATAATCTCCAAAATACCCATGAGTAGAGTAGGGGCACCAATCTCTCGTAGAAGAGTATGATTCGACATCGTGAGAGCAGCTTGGAAAAATCATGATCAAGTAATTTGCAATTTAGGCTTGTGGAGAGCCTTTTCTATGCACTTAGTTATCATACCCTTCACCATACATCATTTTACAATTTAGCTTCAGCTTTTATCGTGATTCACTAAATTATGCTCGAGTTAAAATTGGTTTCTCTTTTGTACAATGGTGATGAAATTGGAATTTGATCCCCTGTTCAAATTTCCCTTTCTAGTTTTCTTGAAAATATCGATTCACAAGGGAAATGAGTTGCTAGGGCAGATTTCCCTCTAGCATTTTTGGATTTTCTTTACTTAACACTATTTTGTCTCACACTGAGGCTATGAGAGCTCAATTTAATCCACTGTAAGCTATGTTGATCTTACATAAATTTGCTTTATTTCACCTATTCCAAGTTCTTACTAAAAATTCTATTGACATACGACTCCTTTGTATTCATATTTTGGATATAGGAAGGCTACAATTATACTTCTCAAGTATATCCTTTTGCTTCGTATTCTTTCTCATTATGTACCACACTTTGATAGCGGTTCAAGTTATCACATACATTCTAATGTACTAGAGACTATATTGACTTACGATCATGAATTCCTCGGTTGTTATGAAACACAGTGTATAACCCATTCCACATTCTATAGAGGTGAGCGGCCCTTAGGTTACAATATTTGAACTTAGAGCTTTGATACCCTTTGTCACATACCTCCATGACCCAATAGTAACAATTACCTACTAGGCTCCCATCTCCCAATTTAACTTCATTTAACTTTAGATTCAATAGTCATCACATGCATGATTATTCCATCATCTCATGAACAAATATTATACATGCAAGTAGACGCATACACTTAAAAATTGGAAAACATCAAGAGTTTTGGATTTGAGGCATCTGTGGTTCATTTCTTTCAAGTTGAATCTCAGGGTATCCAACTTACTGTGGATACTTTGAGATTCAACTTGAAACATCAAGAGTTATGAACCAT
The DNA here is from genome assembly GCA_000404065.3 of Pinus taeda. Taxonomy (NCBI): domain Eukaryota; kingdom Viridiplantae; phylum Streptophyta; class Pinopsida; order Pinales; family Pinaceae; genus Pinus; species Pinus taeda. Next base: position 223,112 of record APFE030770847.1, on the reverse strand, counting down.
ATGATAGCATAATGAAATTATCCTCATAAGTTTAAAGATGCCACAACATAAATAATAAGGAGCCACATACAATACATCCCAAGCAATTGAAGGAAACTAGATTAGCTGAAAGAATCATCAATTGGAAAATCGAGCATCGCCAACCAAACTAGAACTGACTATGTTCAGCTCACCCTGAGCCGAGAGTTCTTGCCATGGATCAACTGCCTTATATTGATCTCTTCAATGGGTATTTAATAGCCTATTTATTGATCTGGTTTCCTTTAGCAGCGTCTTTCTTTTAAGTGGATATTGTTGGACACAGATTGTCATTGATGTCAATATGGAAATATTCAAGGAGTAGACAAAGCCAAGAGGAGCACACAGACTTATCGGAGCCAAGAGGAGGAGACAGAGCTACCAGAGGAGCAAACAACGCAAAGAGAAGACAGAGCCAATGAAGGCATGCAATTAAGTCATTGGAGAGCTCATATGCATGCAGGTAATAGCTATCAGAATCCATCAGATAAATGAAGGCAACAAGACATATATATGCATTTAATGCAAACGAAGCCCAAAAAAAGCATAAATATTACAAGTACACTACCGGAGGTGGAGCAGTATATTATATCGGCAGGTTCTATTAAGTGTCACACCCGAAACCTCTGATTGCGATAAGGTATGTGGACCTGATGGTCATATTATATCGCACCCTATTGTTATGTCGCATCCGCAATAATTGCAATGAATAAAGAGTGGTCACCCCCGAACGTGCGATTGTGATTATAAAACGGACCCGATGGTCCTACTGTAACACAACTTAATGCTAGATCGCATCCGTTGGAGGATCGGCCCGTCGGCCATCGGCGATGTCATGGGGTCGATGTATAAAGGACCCACAGAAGTCTTGAACGCTGATTGTGATTGCAAGAGTGGACCCGATGCTATGTTGCGATTTGGCTTAATGTCTTATCGCGTCCATCGGCCATCGGCCATCGACCATATGCTGCGACTATCGATTGCAATTTCACTGCGAACCCGACATAGGTATAGATACGGGTGCAATGATCCTTGAAGTCCACCTTTTAGCACTTTCACCTGTTTTTACTCATATTTCTTGTATAATTGATATTTGGCCTGCGTGGGATTTGGAGGTAGAAATGCAATACAATAACGCTCTCGATAGGTCAGGAAGCCTGAACTATAGTTCAAGAGGCTGAATCAAGCCGATTGTGATTCCGATTGGGACGTGGCTGTCCGTTAAACTATGCTGACTCTGTGTATGCCTGCCATCATTTTTCAAGGAGCATTGTTATAGTCATAACTAGTAAGATGTGTTCTCCATGGAGTTTTGGACCTCTCAAATAAATCTACGTGTGCTCAAAAAGTCAGTTAACTTGCACAGTGCAGAGGAAGCTGTAGCGACTGAGGAGGAAGCCTAAGAGGCGGTGTAAGTGGAAACGAATGCAAAAAGGCATGGGAATGTATAAAACAATAAAAAGAGAGAATTGTTGGTGCTGTTGTTGTGGTGAAGAACCAGAGTGTGAGGTAGTAGAAGGAGCAGAGGCAGAAGAGGCAGCAGTGGAGGCTGTAGAGGCAGCAAAAGCAACAAAGGCGGGAGAGTAGGAGTGAGAGAACCTCGGCTGAATAGAGTGTAGTTGCATACCAGTTTATACCAAGTTTGGGTTGGAGCCTTAGAACTGAACAGGACTAAAGTTATTAGGGGTAGGTGCTCCTAAGTGCAGAACCACTACAAAACAGAGTTGGTGCTCTGGAGGTTGGAGCCTCACTGAAGTCCAAGTTGGAGCTTGGCAACTATTCACAATCAGATATATACTTATATTGCATTTATTTCATTGCATTGTCTTGAGTTTTAATAAAAGCATTAGTTCCAGCTGTTGATTTTTGTGTTCTATGTATACATATACATATCTATATATGCTTTTGGCAATCACTAGAACAATTAAATTTTTTTTTGTAAGAAATACTGATTCACCCCCCCCTCAGTATCGTCAATAGATATATTTATCCATTTTCCTAAGATTTTCATGGAAACACTTGCCTTTCTTTCCCACGAGGATTTTCCCATTAAAGCTTTCCTTTCTCTTCTGCAAGGATTTTATGTTAAACTTAGCACCTTTTTCCAACTAAGAAACCTAATGGATATTTATCTCCCACTCCATTAAACTTATCTAGAATTTTATCTAGAAGTCTTATCATGAAAGAATTATCCATTCTCATTCACCAATGGGATTTCATTTGGCAAGAATCTCACCTCTTGGTGTCTCTATTTCCAAGTGATTAATTTATCTTTATTTATTTAATAATAAAGTATTTACTTTTATTGCTACACATTAGACCTAACTTTTCTTAGTTTAGTTTAAGAGAGTGTTACATACAAAAGAGGGGTTTTACAACTATCCCCCCTCCTTAGAGGGATTTCCTAACTTAGGTTTTTAAATCATGTTACAAAAAAGGCTCAAGATGGCTATGAAGAATTAGATTTAACAAAATCAAATTTATATAAAATATTTTATAAATAAGATGACAAGATGGCCAAAACAAGGTCAAATCCATTGGGAGAATGGAGTCAAGGATCAACTAAAAGGGACAAATGCTATGGTATTAAGGATGAATATGCACATAATTAAGAACCTATAAACAAGCCTATCTTGCTGTCCACTAAAAGAGAAACCTTTTGAGAAAAATCCAAGTGAAGAAAAACCTCTAAATGGATTAAATGGTGCATGTACTACAAGGCTATGAAAATTATAACTAGTTAATTAGGAAATAAAGCATATAATAACATTTCTAGTAATGAACATAATGGGGGGATAAACCAAATTAATATTCTTCTTACCAAAGGTGGAATTTTCTTAATGACTAAAAATGTCAATGATATTTTAGTCCTTTAATATATTTAGTGAAAGTATTATCAACCTCATCCTTTAGCATTTTAACCCAAGCAAGTGTGATAGAATAGTAGAAACCTCAAATTTCCATTGTCTTCAATATTAGCCACAAAGGTAGAGAAAATTACCCAAATCTAACCATCCTTACTAATGAAAAGAGATACCATTTAAATAGAGTGAGCTCAATGTTCTTACAATAAACAATGATTTCTTTTCATAGATCCACTAATTTCTCCAAGGAGAAAGTATAATAATGATTTCGCACAACCAATTCCATGAGAGAAGGCAAACAAATGATGAAATAGAAGTGGTTATTCCATCTGGCTTCATCTTTAAGAAATATGCTCACACAATCCCATACATGGCGATACTTACCCTTGGCGAATTCTTCAATGTAACCTTCTAAAAAAAAATCTTACTTGGTTAGAGGGATGAGGATATTGCTCAAGAAGGAACACCAACCATAAAAAAATTATAGAATATTCAATGGAAGAAGTATTCCTTAAAAATATGTTCGAGAAGGATTCTTTGTACCACTTTGCCCAGGCAAGATAATGTTAAAATAATCCTCATGGAGGTGTCCCCTAGGAAGATGTTCCCAAAGGTTAGAGCACTCTCTCAAATGAGGTATTTACCCATCTCGAGTTTCCAAATACATGCCTATAATATAAATAAATGGTTAGTGTACACTTTCCAAGAAGATAATCAACTTTCCCGAGAGGAATACATAGAGATATGTGAAAATAGTTATAACCATCTCTACAAATGGAATGCCCTCAATGAAATTTCAATGTGATTGGATCTCCTCAATAGATGCACAAAACCTAGATGAATGTGCATGTATATCCAATTAACTCCTAAGTAATAATGCCTTTAGGGAGATGTGCAAAACTTGTTAGGGAACTACCTTCAAGGCTATACAAACATGCATTAAATATAAATGCAAGGAAAAATGTGAAACAAGCCCACATAATGGAGCATGCCACTAGGAGAATGGGTAAGTCAAAATGAAATTACCTCTAAATGCTATAAAATAATCCAAGAGGGAGTTTCACCCCAAGAAAGTATGCAAACGTTGTTAGAAGTGCATGCATCGACACATGTCTTCCAAGAAATGATATAAAATTCATCCTAGGAGATGTTGGATGCAAAATAATATTAATATAATAAAACCTGTATCCAATTTCATAACCAAGTGACCAAAACCAACAGCGCACATGTGGAACGACTAGAAAATTATACCAAAGGGTCGTATCACCTCTAAAGATGTGAAAAAGGTGAAAGAAAGTTGAGTTTTATACTCCCTGAAATAAATTGCTAGCCAAAGGGTGCCAGCTCATCATAAGATAACCAATATCCTCAAGGACATTCCCACTATCTGGAGATATATACTTTATAACCATAAAATGTGTACCAAACCAAAATACTTCATAAAAATAAACATAAACCATAATGAGTATGCGAATAATTAAATCACTACATGTAAGAAAAATAATTAAATAATAAAACTTAGGGAAACCCTTAGTTGATGCGTGTGCCACTGCAAATGTGTGATCAATGCTAAGAAATACCCTCAAACACCTCATGTGCTAGATGAAAGCCTTCAAAAAGTATGTGATACTAGTAACTAGGGTTGTAATGGACATCATCTATGTTAGGAATATCTTGGCATTGATGTCATAGCATAGTTGAGGGGGAGCGCCCCCCCCCCCC
>APFE030770847.1:159338-214587 GCA_000404065.3 Pinus taeda | reverse complement strand
AATCGCTCCCGGATTCGCTCCCAAACCGGGAGCTTCTGAAAATGGTCGCTCCCGCTCCCGCTTCCGCTCCCGCTCCCCGCTTCCGCTCCCGCTCCCAAGTAACATTATGTCATAGGATGTCTTGGATTGACAAAGATCAATTGTGTGCATGCATATTGGTGAAACAAGTGTTTTTGGATTAGACTCTTCATATCAATTTTTGGAGAAAAATATAAACCCAGATGACATTGGAAACTACTCATATTGATATCTCTTGAAAAGAGGTTTCCAATGGTATATGGAAGCTTGAAAAATTCCTAAGGATGAAGGAGTTATGTCCACTCAAAGTTAAAAACTTAAAAGTGTAAAAGGGGCAACAAGGCAAGGTTCTGAGGTGGAATAGAACCCAATTCGGGAGTAGGGATAGTCGGGTTGGTGCGCAAAAGAAATGAGACGACCCCCCATATTCATGACCATGTGGGACACGATTCAGAAGGACACATGGCATATTCTGATTGGATGAGAGATTATTTGGAAGCACAGGTGGAGCCATGGTGTCACATTACATTAGAATTATGTAAGCAACTCAAAGGTGTAGGATGACGTCAACATCTAGGTCAGCTAGTTGGTAGGTCGACTAGTTTACTAACAAATGCAAAGCCTCGACCTCATAAGCCTCCAACCTCATTAAGCCAAGGTCATAACCATAATTCATATGGGAAAAGGGGTCACTAGACAGGTGCTTAGCCATTTGGAGGTGTATCTGACGGTGTTTTGCATATTTGGGAGTTTAGGCAAAGTTAGCATATGTTATAGCCACAACCATGCGGCACTTGTTGAAGTCAACTCGACTACATATTTAATCATCGACTTGAATGGATATTGACTCGTCGAGTTGACTAAGTATTGACTTGTCGATTTGAATGAATATCGAGTCAACTAGATATTGACTTGTTAACTTGAATGGATATGGACTTGACTATATATCAACTCGTTAAATTGACTGGATATTAACTTTTCTATTAGGATTGAGCCTCGATCTACTTGAAAGAGGATTGCATTGGTGGAGTCGACGAAGAACTGAGTAGTTGGTGGAGTATATGGAATTTTTCACATATTTAGCACCTCACTAAAATTGGAACTCTAGCTAAACTCATTACTAAAACTTGTAGCTTACTATATTGCCTAAAACTAGGATATTAACTCAAATATTGAGTTCAGAAGCTCACGTAGAGATGGAATTTTAGTTACACACATGAAAAACTCATGTTTAAACATGTTGAACAAAAAATAACAAGAGAAAGACTTGAAGAGAACAGGACAAGGGCGAAACTTAGCTAAAATTTTAAAATTGCAAATTAGTAGTTTTACTTAGTTTTTCATATTAGTTCAACCTATCATAGATTCAAGATTGTTAATACACTTAAATTTAAAAACAAAGATTTAATGATCTGTAAACTGTCATCGATATTCCACTAGATAGTTTGTTAGAACATATTTGATAAAATTATACTTAAAAGTTCTAAAATATACAGTATTACAAATTTATATCTCTTTAGATTTATAGATATGTAGATTACTATCAATATAGTATGTATGAAATTAAAATTATGCAAAAAATAGAGAGGCAAAATAAAATCTCACAACACATTTGACACATGATATGACCTGGGAAACCCTTTTGAGAGGAAAACCTAGATGCAAGGTGAGGACACTTTTCTCTCTTTCTCTAAATGGAAATATGGTTGCGAGTACAAAGAAGTATGGCTTCTGGCCCATGGGATTCTACAATGCAAAAAATCTCTTTGTGTGCTCTACCTGAGATCCCTCTTAGCTATTTTCACTTAGTTATGGAACAAATGCACTTGAAAGAATGAAACCTCTTTTCCTCCTAGTGTCTTGGCTATAACACAACTCGATAGCCTACTAGTGGTTAGGTTTTACTACCTCAAATCTTAACCAGAGTTACAATATAAACTCTTCTAGAGTCTTCTTAATCATAATCACGATACTATCTCATTTTCCAAGAATTATGGTGGCTCACATGGCATCCTCTCAAATTATGGTGGTGAAAATAAGAAGCCCAACTTCTGGGTGGCATAACATTTTCATATGAACTTTGATTGGCATGATTCTTGTGTCATTGGAAAGTGTATAATAAGAAAAAAAGGTGTGGTACTAAATCAAAAAAATATTACACCAAAAAACATTGCTTGATGCCTTAAAATGCTCCCAAAAAGTTTCAGATCCCAATTTGCCAAACCTAGGGCCCACTAGTAAAAATGCTCCTAAGAGATTACTCCTCCACTTTTTGCATTATGAAAGAATCAATATGGATGAAAAACATATAATGATTCAATCCATATCACACCTCCCCTTTTTGGGAGGCTTTTGGTCCCTAAAAGCTTCTACTAAATGACGTGACAGAATTTTTCCTCCACCTTCTCTTTGGTGTACCATTTAGCTTTTCCTAGAAGTTGTCCTTTCAATCCAATATGCCAAACGTCAAACTACCTCTATATTACCATACGGCCTTGATTGTTTTACTAGGCCCCTGTAGCCTCTCCTTGCTCAATTGTAGCCATACTTTGTCTCCCACCTTGAACTATTTATTTGTTCTATGCTGATCATACTTGTCCTTATACTTCTCGTGTGAATTTTGTAGTGTCTCTTGTACCTGTATATGAATTGGCTTGATCTTATCTATAAATTTTTCAGACCCTCAATGCATCTCCTGTAATATTCACTCACTCCTTGTTGCCCATACTCAATTTCCAAAGGAGAAGGTGGAAAATATCCAAATGGGGACTTTCTTGTAGAAGTGTGGACAGTTATGTTGTATGAATGTTGTATCTATACCATATTTTCATTCCAGGGCTTCCGATGCTTCTGGTTGTACCCCCTCATAAACTACACCAAAGCCTTGTTGACTAATGTTTTCTGCCAATCTCTCTATGGATGAAATGTTGTAGATCCTTTCAAATTTTTGTCCATCTTCTCATACAATATAGTTCAGAATGCACTGAGAAATCTTGTATACTTGTCTGAAACAATGTTTCGTGGTATCCCAAAGTACACCCATACCTGTCCAAAGAACAATTTTTTTGCTTCTTGCCCACTAATGGTCTATTTATAGGACATCAGAACCTACATCTTGTTGAACTTGTAAACTACTATGAAAATGTAGTCATGCCCCTTCTTGGTTGTTGGTGAACCTACCACAAAGTCCATGGAAATACTCTCCCAAGGATAACTCGGTAGAGGTAAGGGATGATATAGACCCTGTTTCTTATTGTTAGGCTTGTTCATATAAACAATCATTCATCCTCTTATGAACCTAACTACCTACTCTTGCACCTTGGGCTAATACACATACGTCTACAAGTTGGCCATGGTATTCCCTACACCAAAGTGACTTGCAATCTTGGATGTGCGAGCCTCTCTAATTAGCTGCAATCGCTCACCTTTAGGAACACATACCTTATCCAACCTATGGAGAAACCCACCTTGGAGATGGTAATCAACAGTGTTGTCACCATCATGTACATTACCCTGACTCTGCATCTATTGAAACACCTCCTTGAAGTCCTCATCCTTTGAATATGCCTCTCTATATGTATTTTGGGTGAAGGGTTGCATGTGCATAAGAGTCCCCAAAGCTATGATCTTTGATGTAGATTTCCTTGAGAGCATGTCAACTAACTTCTTTGTGCTACCATTATTGTGCTTGGTCACAAAATGAAATTGTTGTTGAAACCCCATGCACTTGTAATGCATGGTCTGTTGTAGCTTTCTCTGGGCTTGCGGGTACTCTAGCAGCTTGTGATCTGTGTGGATCATTGTCTCCATTCCCATTTGATATTACTTCCACTACTTCATAGCTTGTACCAAGGCATAGAGTTCCTTGTCATGGGTAGGGTAGTTAAGAACTTTCCCATGAAATACTTCATAATGGTAGAATATTGGCCTTCCTCCCTGCATCAAGACCATTCCCATAACATACCTACTCGCATTTGTCCCCAATTCAAATGGTTTTTGCAATATTGGTAATGCCACAACTAGTGATTGACTTATCTTCTTCTTTAGCTCCTCGAAACACCTCTTTTGACCCTTTTCCCACTAGAAACTCTTGCCACTAACTCTTGTGATGTGGAGCGGTGCTTCTATCACTAAAAACAAGGTGATGAATTTCCTTGAGTAATATGATGCCCCAATGAAACTCTTGACCTCATAAACAATAGTAGGCACCAACCATTTTATTATGGCCATCATCTTGGCGGGATCTATCTTAAGCTCTCCTCCACATATCACATACCCCAGATACACCAAAGGCTGTTATGCAATCTGACACTTCTTGGGATTTGCTAGTGGTTGGTGTTTCTTTAATGTCTCTAGTACCCACGTAAAATGTGAAATATGTTCATCCCAATTAGTATTGTATACCAATAGATCATCTAAATAGACAGTAACAAACGAATCTATAAAAGGGTACGGTGCATCATTCATTAATATCATAATGTAGTTGGTGCATTGCATATGCCAAATGGCATGACTAGCCACTCATGCAATCCTTTCTTGATTTTGAAAGTGGTATTCCATATATCTTCTTCTCTAACTCGAACTTGGTGATATATAGATGTTAAGTCCAGTTTGGTGAAGTAGTTTTGCTTGGTGACAAATGATCCAATAGATCTTGTATCTTGGGTAGGGGGTACTTATTCTTGAGCACGATCTTGTTAAACACCCTGTAATCTATACACATCCACGAAGTCCCATCCTTCTTTAGCATAAAGATAATAGATGATCCACATGGTGATGTATTTAGTCGAATGATATCCTGTTCCAGTAGCCACGACAAATTTTTCTTCACCTCACTTGCTTCTATAATAAATTGTTTATACAACCCAATGTTTGGCAATGGGGAGTTCGACAATAGTTGGATCTCATGCTCCACTTTCCCCTTAGGTGGTAACCCTTTAAGATCCTGTAACACATCCATGTATTCCTATAGAAACCCTTCTATTTATTGTTTCTATTTCTTACTACACCCCTCTAGGGCTTTTTTGTCTCTTATTGACTCTTCTACAAACTGATTTTCTCTTAAAACAATAAAATGTACTTCTTGCTTGCACTGATCAATTTCTTGGCTTCGTTGGCACTTACCAACAAAATTTTTGACTTTCCTTTGTCTTTGTGGATGATATACATTATTCCATACTCGACGAGTCGATATTGGTTGGCTCTCCACATGAATATTGTGTCTCGCATTTATGTGTAGGGGCTTCCAAATGAAACTCCACATACATCAAGGAAAACCACATCTATTTCTACGTATTAATAAAATTAGCTTTGGTAGAAATTGTATTTTTGAATTGCTTTGTTACATTCAACTTTGCATCCTTATTTACCCATCCCAGTGGATATGGGCTTGGATGATCATGAAATTCCAACCTCAACTTCCTGACCAACTCTGCGACAATGAGATTTTACTACGATCTTGAGTCAAATAGAGCATCAATCTTGGTCTTCTTGACGTGTAACTTTATACAAAAAAAATTGGTCATTTTTTTATCTTCCTGTTGTTGAATGCTACTCAAATCCACCTCCTTCTGCATTGATGTAAAAACCATTTTCTCATCCATGTCCAAGCTGATTCCAATTTGGTGGCTTGAATCAGTGGCCATGAGATTCTTCTTCTTATTGTCTTTATTTTTATTTTTCGGGTTAAGCTCCGGATGCAAATTCCAACACTTCTACTACTTATGACCCTCAATGATGCAGAGCTTGTTGGTATCTTTACACTGATGTGTCGTGGCTTCTGTCTTTCTAACTTTTCCCCCTTTTTCTTCTTCTTCCCCTCCTTAGAAGAATTTTGTTTCTCCTTCTTCTTTGATCCACTTGATTTCCCCTTCTTCAAGCGTATATTTTTCAGGTATTGTGCTTCTCATAAGCCTCCTCCACTAATTTGGGTTTGAAAATCACTTGATCCTACAGATGGCGGTGGAGACCCCTAAATATTTTAGGAGTACATCTGGTTTCTTTGGGGAGATACTCTACATTATGGCCATCTTTCTAAATTATGTGGTGTACTCTTATAGGCTTTGCCCCTGCTTTTTCCTGAATTAGTGCCATCATCGCTAGTGGTCCTCTTCATACCCAATAGAGTAAAACTATGACTTTATGAAGGTTTAGAATTCCTCCCACTTAGTCACTGGAGGCCCTTCCTCCAACATCAAGGTCTCCATGTGGCTTTCCCACCAAATTAGGGCATGGCCCTCTAATTTCATCCACACAAATGAAATCATCTATTCTATCTTTATTTGATGGAGATTGATATACACTTCAAGTTGATGTAACCAGTCATTTAGCTTAATAATGTCAATCTCACCATCATACAACTTAATATCGACCTTTACTTCCATTTTTAACAGGGATTGTCAATGATTGGTGGCTCTTGATCTTGGTTGATCTTTTTCGGGTCCATTCTTCAATTTGTTCTCTATTTCTTCCCGATATCCTCACCCTCCCTTAATTTTTTTCTCTATATTAGAATCCCCATCTTCGCCAAATATTCCAAGCTTATTTCTCAGGGACACCATAAGGAGATTTACATTACAATTTATATCTCCGACTTGTTATTCTAGCTATGAAAACCTGTGAATTTTTTACTTAACATGTTCTTTGCTTAGGTCAGTTACTTCATTTATCCATTAGCTTGTTATTAATTCCATTAATACATCAGCAATCACATTAACCATTATCATATGACACTAATTGATGAAAGAACATCAAACATAAATGTAGAAGACAAGCCAAGATAAGAGGACACCAAATTTGGCCAATTACAAGTAAAAACACCAAGATGGGGAAAACCCTTTGATCAATTCTTCGTATTATTATGTCAAAATGTTCAGTGTATAGAGAGAGTACCAAATTCAAAATTAACTTGCCAAATCAAAACAACCCTGTCAAATTTACAATCAACAACAGTCAAAATCAACCCTAACCAAAAAGTCAACAACAGGTTATAGTAACAAAAAAATACCCTCAATGCAGTCGATCATACTCAGTCAAAATTGACCTTCAAAGGGGGTCAAAGACAACCCAAAACAATAATGAAAGCAATGGTCAAACTCCACGATCAATCCTATGATTGGTCTGCAGTAAAAGTCAAAAAATGCTTCAATTACTGTGCCAATAGATGCAGCCTGCCAAAACGAAATTCTAGCACAAAAAATGCAATCAAAGGAGTTCAAACTAGCCCTGGTCAATGCTGGTCAAACCTTCAACTGTCTCTAAAATTTCGGCCCTGTAATTCATCCTTAAATTTTTCTATTTTCTACCACATGTGCAAGGAAAAAATATGCCCAATAAGCTATAATAACTAATTAGAAGGAGAGAGATGATTGTATGCATGAGTGAAGTTCCAAATGAGGCTGGAGGCCTCTCTTATTTATACAAATCATTGAGGGTGAAGTGACATGTCTCTTGCACTTCATGAGCCTACATGATGCTGTGGCCGACCTTGACAATTTGCAAATGTGAGGGCATAAACTCAAAAACTCATTTCTGCTTATCCAAATTTGATGATATTTAGGTCTATTTTGGTCCTCTCGAAAATAAGAATTCAATGAAATAATCATCCCCATCAAATGAGCTATCCAAACTGGAATTTGGCCCTAGTTGTCACTTTTAACACTCCCTCTCCACTAGGGAGAATTCCACCTGCCAATCTATCATGATAGCTTGTCTTCATGAACCCTCTCTGCATCTCATCTCAACTTTGCTGAACAATGATGTAATATTGAAGAAGAATTGATCGAGTGTGAGTCACAAGACCTTGCCATTCTTAACTAACAAATGTCAGTCCAAGGGTAGAATCCTAAACAGAGTTGGTCCCAGATCAAGTTTTTGAACACCATTCATCCTAGACATAGGGAGTACATCAGTACATAATGCATCCATCTGTAGTGCTATGGTCCCCATCCATTTTTCCTAACTCATTGGCCAAATTAGAGGTACTTCCCATGTGTCCGACACTACATGGGTAGGATGATGGGGCAACAACAGGGAAAGACTAAATCACATCATGCTTACAACCACATGTAGGGAAAGGATAAAGCACATCCTACAGTCACATGTCACAACCATCGTAGGGAAATGATAAAGCACATCCTACACACATGCAAACCAGTGAGAGTAAGGAAAGGATGAACCACGTCCTACATGCATGCCAACCAACAATCGTAGGGAAAGGATAAACCACATCCTACATGCATGCAAACCAATGAGAGTAGGGAAAGGATGAACCACGTCCTACATGCATGCCAACAAACCATCATAGGAAGTATCCTACACGTGGGGAAAGGAATAACCGTGTCCCATAGACATGTCAACCATCGATCATAGGGAATGAGAAACCTACATGTGGGGAAATGATGAACCACGTCCCACCGACATGTCCACATGTTACAACTGATAGATGCCTATATTCATCTCCCACTGGGGTATCTGGAAGAGAAAGTGAACCACTCTTCCGCTTATATTCCATAGGAGAAGCTGAACCACTCATCCTATGCATATATCAACTATAGCGGAAAGTAGACCACTCACCATGTGCTCTCATATATCATCACAGAGTATCACAGTGGAAGGTGAACCACTCCCTCTGTACATAATGTACCTATAGGGGAAGGTGAACCATTAAGTACCTCAGGCCCCCAGGAGCTCCCAAACCCTCCTATTAGGGTTTATTCATGATTCTTGGCCTCTCTTAGAAGAAAGATAATCTCGACCTTACTAAGAGGCTATGTAAGGATGAGAGTAATTTGCTCATGGAACCAACAATGACATAGTTTGGTAGCTCTGCAATGTACCATATCAATAAAGCGATACCCAATACTTGGAGTTGTCATGGAACATGGATTCTCTAAAAAATGGATCCCACTCAAGGATATCACAATATATAATGGTGGTTACCGGTACATGCTCAAATGGAAAACTGAAGAGCTTCCTCAACTAACTAGGTTCATAATAAGCCATACTTGCTACTATATACATTCAACCTCAATAGTGCTTCTAGAGAAACTGAATCAAGGGATATAGCACTAGATGTGCTCTTTCCACCAATCACACTGCCAATCGAGCCAACATCTGAATATTAATGGAATCTTAGATTCTAGTATTTTACCTCAGATTATAGACAATAAAATCATAGAGATATCTTAATAAGCATCTATCCAATATATGAGTCCCATCCATAGATCGACTTAGATTCTTCATAGCAAGGCATATGATTGATAGGGTGTTTATCAAGAACACTAGGGATCCCACTATATATAGATATGTAGACCAACGACTTCTCCACCTCATCAGACCTTTAAGTGTGGGGAATAGTACATCAAGGTTAGATCTTCCATCTTGACTTTAAAATTTAACTCCCTCTTACATTGGTAAACGTGAGGCTCATTAATTAGACATCATGAATAGTTGCATTTTACAATCCAATAACCATGGCTTGTCTATAACTCCCTCTAAATATGGAGAAAGTGAGTGTGCCAAAACATAATGATCGAGCCATGTGTAGCCTATCCATTTTTGTGCTACAGACCCTTAGGTCCATGTGTCAAAGTCATCAATCATAATCATGCAGCGTCCATGTAGCCTCTTAAGTAACATGGATATATCAAGGCATCATCAAAGCCATCATAATCATAATCAGCGGCCATGACTTGCCTTCATCAATAAACATCGGGCAAGAAGAGTCATCAAGCCACACTGCAAGGGATTCTATATCTCCCTCTAAAGCCTTGCTTCACATGATCATATAAATTTCAATCATGAGATTCTCATGCAAGGGATGAGACATTCCATGAGGTAACTACAACAACAAACTTCTAGGAAGCTTGCTTCATATCAGATAGTATACTCTAAAGAATCATCATGGTCCTTCTTCAACCAGAGCGAAGAAATCTTCCCATGAGATTGTCCCAGAACAGCTGCATTATCCTTCAATGCTAGATGATTGTAACCAACACTTTAACTCACCCAATCCATGATGAGGAGGGGTCCTTCACATCCAGGAATTCATATTCATAAGACCATCCTTCATAAGATCCTGAAACAATGCATCAAAGTGCCTAATGAGCCAACTAAGATGCCAAAATCAGGGTCCTCATAGTTCCCTCTGATCACCGTGCTTGCCAAGACATAGGATCTACCATGCACATCTTTCTTTCTAATGCTTTCTTCATGAGGCACCAACAATAGCTATAGATATGCCTTACCAAGTACAATATGTGATCATAAAAATCATGATGTAAGATATAGGGTTTTCATACACTAATGGAATATGGAATTCAAAACATCATCCTCATCAATCATACCCTAGAATCCACAAACCCTAAATATCAAAAGAAAGGGTTTCTTATGAGAGAACATAATAGGGTTAGGGTTTCATATGTGAGCTCGGGTTTTCCATGAGCCATATAGGTTTATTATTTAAATCAAGCCCTCCACCAAATGACCCTTAAAACAAATAAAAAAATAAATGCATTAGAAATACCTTGAGAGATACCATACCTTTGAGTTTACATTCATAGAGGCTACTATGGAGGTCTACTCCAAAGTGCCTTGCACTTCTTCTGTCTGCAAGACTTTCAGGGGTACTATCATCTTATGCAAAGGTGCCATCATAAGGGAGCCACACACTTTTCTTCGATGAACTTCCTTCTCTTCAGTTGTTAGGAAAAAAAGGATCACATGGAGGGTTGCCTCTAAACCTTCTCAAAATCACATCAGCTGCTAGATAATGTGCAACTTAGTTAACAATATGACATTATGGAGGGATTTTACTATTCTTCAAAACTCATTTTCAAATTTATGTCTAAAGAGACCAATCCCTTCGCATAACTACATCCTATATTTTCATTGACTTCAGGGCACCTTTTATGAAGGCTTCAAATACATGAATATATATTCCTTATAGATTTGCAGGTTATCTTTAATGGAACTGGCTTATAACACTTGTATATATATATATATATATATATATATATGCACTTGTAATTGTGATAAAAACTCAAACTCTTCTTATATACACATAATAGTGTTCATTGATTTTACTAATATGGATGACATAGGATGCCCATTGATTTTCTTGATAAGTCAACAATTCATACCTTGCAAACATATGCATACAAGATCTCGACTTCCTAAAATTATGGAGGACCTTATAACCATCCTTTATAATTTTGTGCCTCTAAATCGAGGAAAAATCCTCCTCAAGATGACTGATAGAATACCACCCTTATAGGTGTAAATGAAGTCACCTTTTAGGGCCTCATAATCTAGTGGCCACAATGTATCTAAGTCCACACAAGTGTTGATTTTTTTAATTTTTTAATTATTAATTCATATAGGGAATTTACTTTCTTCAGAACAACTAGAATAACAAAATGATAACAAGGATGTGTTGTCAAGAGTAGCAGAAGAAAAATACCCTTCAATTCTACTTGAGCAAAGAAATCCTCCAGAATTTCTTTAGACAAAGGGTGAAAGTACCTTGTTTATACTTATAATCAAACCTTCAAAATAATGTACAAAGATGCCATGAATTGATACACATTAAATTCCTCAGCGTAGACAGGGAACTTAATAACTCAGTCTGAAGGTTGTTGTGGCTCAATTACAAACGCTTTCATTTTGAAGAATAACATAGTGAAACCCTCTCCAATCAGGCAACAAAACTTAACACATGATGTTTAGTCTATCGTTATTTATATGCCTTGAATTACCACATGCCTCCTAAAGGGCCGTAGTCTTGTCAAAAGGAGTGGCACTAGTCTCAAGTGTTTGCAACCTTGATGCATGCCATAAACCATAGAATAGTGTGAATACTCTGCCTAGATTACTATGAGATTACTGCAGTACCACAGGGTTGAAAATCCTCCACTTATGGTCAATCAAAGGTTCAAATCTGACAGCCAGCACAACCCTAAGCCCGAACAAATGACAAAATTGTGCCACAGATGACCCTGGATGAGGCAAAGTAGCCTCGGATAGTTTTCTCCTTCAGTGAGTGACCTAACTAGAAAACAAGAGAAAAATTGCCAATCTTCCACAGTAGATTTGTTGCTACATATGGGTACAATACCTTAGAAATTAATTTGTAGTAGATTCCATTAGATCAATGCATTCTAAAAAAAAACTCTTCATAGACTTCTTATCATGATAGGTAGCTTAGTTGTTGAAGGAGGACTTTAGCATCTTCAGATTTTTTTAGTGGCCTTAATGAACTATTTAGCCCAACTCTTGCATTATTTTTTGAGACCTCTCATGTTTTATAGGGCTTGTAACAGGATACTTCAAATCCATTATCATTCCACTGCTTTATCTTGATTTCAGGGAAACAAAACAACATCTTTTGTGATTGCATTCCTTCTCTTCCTTGGGCTTAACCTCACCTAGCTGTTAGGTTAGTTACTTCATCAATCCGTTGGCCCATCATTAATTCCATTAATCCATTATAAATGACATTAACCATTATCATATGACAATAACAGATGAAATAACATTAAACATAAATGCAGAAGACAAACCAAGACAAGAGGACACCAAATTTGGCGAATGCTAGGGAAAAACCCTAAGATGGGGAAAACCCTTTGATCAATTCTTCTTGTTATTATATCAAAATGTTCAACACACAAAGAGAGTACAAAAGTCAAAATTGACTTTCCAAATCAAAACAACCGTGTCAAATCTACAATCAACAACAATCAAAAGTTTCCCTAACTAGAAATTCAAAAATAGGTTAAAGTAGCAACAAATTGTCCTCAATGCACCTCGGTCATACCCAGTCAAACTCTATCGTCATGCGGTCAACTCTTTGGTCAACCTTGCGATTGGTCTGTCGTCAAATTCAACAAAATGCCTTGGTTCCTGTGCTAATAGATCTAGCCTGCCAAAAACGAAATTCTTGAAAAAAACCACAGTCAAAGGAGATCAAACCATACTTGGTAAACATTGGTCAAACCTGTAAATGCTTCTGATATTTTGGCCTTGTAATTCATCCTGATATTTGTCTTTTTTTTGCCACACATATGAAAAAAAGATACTCCCAATAAGTTGTACAAACCAATTCGAGAAGGAGAGAGACGATTCTGTGAGTGAGTGAAGTACCAAATGAGGTTAGAGGTCTCTCTTATTTATACAAATTGTTGAGGGTGAAGTGACATGTCTCTTAGGCTTAATGAGCCTACATGATGATGTGGTCGACCTTGACAATTTGCACATTAGAGGGCATAAATTCAAAAAAACATTTTTGCTTATCCAAATTTGATGATCTTTAGGTCGATTTTGGTCCTCTTGCAAAGAGGAATTCAATTCAATAATCATCTTGATCAAATGAGCTATCCAAAGTGGAATTTGGACCTAGTTGCCAATTTTAATAAAAGCTTTCCTCTGCAAGATCGTAACGGTTATTCACAAAGTTGTCGGAGATTATTAGGGTTTTACGACTTTTGGCCCATTTGATCTAGATCTTCTGTAAATATTCGAAATATACCAAAAGAAAATTTCTTTGATACCAATATGATATGTAAACTGTTGTTGATATTCCATTGAATGGTTCATCACAACAAACGCAGTAAAATTATACTTAAAAGTTTCAAAATATACATTATTACATTTTTACTTATTTTCAGATTTCTATATTATTGTTAATGGCATGTGCATGCGAATTAAAATTATGCAGAAAATAGAGAATGGAAAAATAAAAGCTCACAAATAGATTTGGCACATGATATGACCTGAGAAACCCATTCAAGAGAAAAACTGATTTGGAGATGAGGCTTCTATGCTCTCTTTCTCTGAATGGAAATATGGATGCAAGTAGAAAGTAGTATGGTCTGTGGCCATCTGTGTTCTATAACTCCTATCCCTGTTCACTAATGTTTCTCAACTATTGAACAAATCTACTCCAAAGAATGGAACCCCTTGAACTCCTAGTGGCCCGGCTATAACACAACCCAATAGCCTTTTAGTGGTTAGGTTTGACTACCTAAACTCTTAACCAGAGTCAGAATATAGACTATACTAGAGTCCTCTTCATCATAATCATGCAAATATCCCCTTTTCTATTATTTATGGGGGTTGAAATTGCATCCTCTCGAAATATGGTGGTGAAAATAAGAAGGTCAACTTCTAAGTGGCATAACTTTTGAGTACCAACTCTGATTGGTGTGATTCTTGCGTTGTTGGAAAGGTCTCTGTTTGTAGAATATGAAAACGGGTGAGGTGCTAAAGTGGAAACTTTTTACCCCCAAAATTTTGTTAGATGCCTCAAAATGCTACCAAAAGGTTTCAAATCCCAATTCACCAAACTGGGCTTCGTTGGTAAAAATGGTCTCGAGAGATTATTCCTCCAATTTTCAAATCTAAAAGCATTGACATGGATGAAAAACAACATAATGATTAAATTTGAATTAGTTAATGAGATAAAAACATATGTTAACTTTCAATTATGAGTTAAACATAACTAAGGTCAGAAACTAAATTTATTAGATCAAATTATTTATAAGCAAAAATTGAATTAGCATGATGGGTGATAATTGATAGATTACAGAAGAATATTGTTGAAGGTGTTTTATGGTGATTCTATAGAAGATATTTCATTGGTAATTAGGGTGAGTGATTGAGAGGAAAAGAAAAATTATTTTGTAAAAGAGAGGCTTTCATGGTTTGAGTTTGAAAATAGAATGAAAGATGAACCAAGGAGCTCCAAAAAGTTGTATCTTCCAATCCAGGGGTTGTATCTCCTTTTAGTAACCGCTGATAAACTAGGGAGTAGTATATTCCTTCGAGTTAGAGCATGAATCACCAATATTTTGAGGGCTGAAGTCTACCAATTGATGTAAAAACAAGTTGAAGCTTACCTTTATAAAATCAACTGAGAAAAATATTGAAGTATCTACATTTTTAATATGTATGTCTTGTGTTCATTGATAATGATGCTCACATGTATTGTTGCTAAAGAGATTGTTGGTGTTTAAGAATTCTTTACATTGTGATTTTTTTTTAAATCTCACAATACTAATCAGATTACTTTAATAGTTAGAAGAAAGATTAGGGACAATGTCAAACCAATAAGGAGGATACAACAACAGGGCAACCAATAAGGAGGATACAACAACAGGGCACCTATGTTCAATGGAATGAACTATGTTTTTTGGAGGGCAAGGATAAAAACTTATATTCAATCTCTTCGTGCAGATGTATGGGTCACAATGGAAGAAGAATATAAAAAGCATAAAGGCATGATTACTAAAGATCACAAGATTGAATTTAAATGCAATACCAAGGTTATGAATTCTCTACTCATTGGACTACCTGAACCAAAACTAGTCAAGGTCGTGGATTGCACCACTGCAGAAGCAATATGCGAAAAAATGAGTTACTGGCATGAAGGTGATAGAAACATTTTAAAATGTAATTTGAGATTTTTGAAGATGGATGATGATGAATATATTGTAAAATATTTTCTTAGGGTTGATGAAGTTGTGAACACAATAAGAGGTCATGATGAAGAAATAAAAGAGCCAGTGGTAGTCCAAAAGATAATGAGATCTTTCATTGAGATATTTAATTATAAAGTTTCAGCCATTGAGGAGATGAAAAAACTCGTTTCTCTCACATTGGATCAACTGTTTGGAACTTGTAATGCTTATGGGGTGAGGATTTCTAATGGAATACCTACAACAAGGGGGTCAACGTTCAAAGTAGACAAGAAGCCCAACGAAAAACATAATGACTCAAGTTGTGAATTAGATGAAGAGGAGTGCAAGTTCGTGATAAAGTTGAAGAGAGGCTCAGGAAAGTACAAAGGTAGACTACCTTTTAAGTTCTTTAACTATGGAAAAGTATGTCACTACGCTTTTAAATGTATCGAAAAGAAGATGAATGAATATGACCCTAGGGAGAAGTTTAGAGAAGTGGAAAAGGACAAAAGGAAGTTTCAAGAGAAAAGTTTCTACACCCAAGACACCAAATCTTTTGAAAGTGATGACAAAATATCTTCAGCTGAGGAAAAGGCTCATGAAAATTCAAAATAATTTATGCTCATGGCCATAGACAATGTGGAAATAGAACATATTGATTTTCATGGAGAAGAGGCTGAAGTTGACATTGAAGGTGCTAGAAAATGTAACTATGTTCAATCTTCAATAACGTACTTGAGTCATTATGTAATGAATTTGTCAAAAGAATAAAGAAAATAATTATTATTATTATTATTGTGACTTAAAAGCATGGGTTTCATGCTTGCATAACCATGTTTTAGGTCAAAGTACCCATTGAGGACTTCCAGGATTTATTTTGAGTCTATAATGTTATTGTACATTTAAACAGACCCTTCTTGGACTTTTGAATCATTTAAAAAGGTTAAGTACTGAGTCAAATATGAATTATGTAACCTCCACACCATGTTGGACCTATGAGAAGATCAAGTTGGCCTAACGACCCTATTCGAGCCCACAAGAAGCCTATAAAAAGAAAGTCATCAAATTCATTTGGAGCATCATTCTCCTGTCAAGTTTGAGTTCTCTTATAGCTAGAAGAAGTGCGAAAATATCTTGTTGCTAGGCAGAAATGTGAAGTTCTCTTGCATCTGGAAAAAGGTGTGAAGTCTGTTGCTAGGAAGCCGGAGTGAATGTGAGTTTGGGGAAGTCTAAGGAGGCAAGAAAACTCAAAATTTTGGTGTGTGTCTCTCTCTATTTCGTGCCCTATATTGGGAGATTGAAGTCTTCAAAGTTTCATTGTTACTGAAAGCTGCCTATTTCCATAAGTTGTTGCATAGTTGATGTTGCTGGTAAGAGGTCGAAATTCTAGAGGCTGACTAGGTGTGTAGGGAAAGGTCTGGTCTTGGTCTAGGGTGAAGAGTCTCAAAGAATACTATTGAAATGAAGAAATATCTTCACTGGGTTTTCTCCTTGAGCGGGGTTTTGCCATCGCATGTGTCTACATCTGGTGTCTATTGTTTTATGTGTTGTTTATTTTGGTAATTGCTTGATGATTTAAAGAAAGAAGATGTAATAAATCGTAATAATAAGGAACATCACAAATAATTATCAAGAGCAAGAAAATATTTACTTCCTTTCTGATTTTCTAACATGGTATCAGAGCTTTGATGAAGAAGGAAGAAAAAAACAATCTCAAGCACTTGATCCATTCATAGGTACTATCTCAAGGAAGGAGTCTATTATATTCAAGGAAGATGTCTAACTCAATCAAGGGTGAGAACAAACTTGAAGGGGCATCTAACTTCAGATCATGGAAGAAGAGGATTGACCTAATCCTAGAGAATAATAAGGTGTTGGACTTGGTAAAAGTAAATGTAAAGAAGCCTACAAAAGAAGCTAGTGACTCTGACAAAGCGAAATATAGGGATTTAGAATCGTTGGCCATGACTCTGATGGTAGAAGGAATAAAGGACAATCTTGTCCCATTCATAGCAAACATAGAGCATGCTCAGGGGATGTATGAAGCCTTTTTTGGCATAACTTTTCCCAGTTCTTGTAGTTGGTCTCTCATCTCAGAGACCTTCATGAATTAGGGAGCAATTCCTTCTTCCTTGGAGATATTCATTTTATATATTTCATTACACAACGATATCACTTCTCCCACTTTACTAATTCAAAATAGCTCCACCAGCATATTGCAGATTTCTTTAGACGTTTCAAGTTTGGAAACAGAAGGAATGATAGGTTCCTTAATGGATTCTATCAGAATCCTTTGAGCCCTTTTTTGATCCCTATTATACTTTGTGAGGGTTTCAGTTTTTTCCTTAGCATGAATAATGACACTCCCTTTGATGTAGTCCATAAGTTCATTTTCTTTTAGAAGTAGATTAGTCTTGTTTTTCCATGCAAGGGAATTAATAGTCCCAACCAATTTATTGCTTTCCTTGCAAAACGACATTTTTATATTTTTAGAAGAAGACATAAAAATACTTACTTGAGAGTGTTAGTGATGAGGAGATCTTGCTACTTCCTTCATTAACGAAGGTTCGACTTCTTGGATCTTGGAGTTCTTCAAGATGCTTCCTTCAAGGTGCCTTGAGAGAGATTTACTTGTTGATGAAAACTTTTCAATGTGTAGCTCTAGAGATCTACAATGAACGGCTTGGATCTGAGTACCTTTCTTTGAAAATGATGAGTCTTTGATGTAAACCCTTCTTGGATGAACCTTCTTAAAGATGCCTTTATATGGAAGACTTTCTTTTGTTTCTAGAATGATAGTCTCTCTTGATGGATCTAGGAGAGAAGATAGTAATTCTCCTTGTATTTGATGGATTTGGAACCCTTACTTCTAGATCTGATGTTTAATCCTTTTATGTGTTCCTCAAATGACCTTCCTTGATGTTTTACCTTAGCTCTAATACCATGTTGAAGAATCTAGGGCATCTAGGTGAGGATGAGATTCTTCTAACAATGATAATTATTTGTGAGGTACTTTTTACTTTTCTTATTCGCACAATCTTCTCTTATTATTATTAGTGTGTATTCTCTTATTTCATCAAACAGTTACCAAAAACAAGAGAGACAAGAACACAATATGTTGCCTCTCAACTAGGGAAAAACCTCTCTCTCCTAGAGAGGAAAACTCTTCCTCAAATTTCTCTTATTGAAGCTTCAATTGACAAATTCCAAGCCCTAGACTCTTGACCAGTAGATCCTCCAAGCACAAGACATAGTCTCTCTTTTGTACCATCCCTTATGTTCTTCAATCAAAGACTTCTTTTATACTACACCTTGATTTCTTCCTTCGTACTTCTTCTAGCAACTGATGACACTTTCCTTCGCTCTTTTTTTGGAAATTGCAGAAACCCATGGTCTCCTTAGAGACCTCTTCTTTAGTGCCTTAGTTTCCTTCATTTGGCAATATTTCTTCTCCTTGATACTTAGACTAGAGATTTGAGGCTCTTCTTCTGGTATATCTCTAAGTTAGAGGTTAATCTTCTTAACCTTATTGTTGACCTAATTTCTTCATACATGTGGCTGATCTAGGGCTTGAGATAGGCCTTTTTACTTTCTCCCTTCCTTTTCTAGATGTGGGACCTCCTTCGCTTGAGTTGGAAGTCTATTTGGAGTCTCTTCTTAGCCTAATCGAACTCTATTAAGTTGTTTCCCTTGTGGATCTAATGTGGCTATAGAACTGCCCTCCTTTATTTGCACGTGTGACAAAATTAGGCCCTAAAACAATCCTCCCAAACCAATTTTCTGCTTTTCCTTCTTCGCTACCCTGAAGCACCTTTTTGCTCCTTTTCTGCACCTATTTCTTGACTCTCTTCTTCGCTGATTTTAGAGATCACTTGATGGTCTAATTGTGAGCTCGAACTTCCCTATATATAGGAGTATGTCCCTCCTATTTGGGCCTACTTGATCTAGTGAGGCCAACATGCCCTTAAGTGCACCAAAAAATTCATTTCTTGAGCCAAATTGAAGAGGAGACTTGTGTTTTCTTTGGAGGATCTCCTTTGACATCATTTTCTTTACTCTAATACATAGATTTACATATTGTAACATGCCCACATGGGTCGTCAACAATTACATTGACTGTTTTACTTTCCTAGAAGCACTTAAACATGTGCTTGACCTCTCAAATGGGCAAGAAACCTATTCTTGATAATGACAAAAATAATAATTATTTTCCTTTAAAAGTGCAAATATTAAAATTACATCTATGTAGATCGAACCTAGTTACCCTTTCTTCAACATGTTAGTGTTATTATAAGCATTGTAATGTAGTGCTAATTATAGAATATGTACAAGGTTTTGTTATCGAGGGGTTTGTATATAGTTGCATAATGTTTAGTCAATTCAATGTTCTTGAACTACTTACATAAATTATCGACCAGAGTTGGTAAACATGTGAGGTGCAAGTGCACTATATATGCTAGAAGCATTTTGAGTTTATTAAGATAATGATTGTGGATGGATTTTTTATTTTAAGGATTTTCTTATGTTCCTAATGAAAACTAAAGATTTACAATACAATCAATTCTTGAACAGGAAAGTAAGACAAGCTATCATGATCTTGTTTAACTGACTATTGTTAGTTACTATGTAAAATAATAAAAAAAGAGCTATCTAAACTAATGTTCTAGAAAGATAATTACTTCTACTCTAAAAAGAATTACTTCTATTCAAAGATAAACTTCATAAATCAATCTAGATTATGATCATTATGATCTACGCACTGTAATTAACAATCTTAATTGAAATAATAAAACAAAAGTAGAAAGAATGTGATCTAAAAAGACATAACTAGTTATGAAAGAAAGGAGATTTATATACACAGTCCTATTTTAGAAAGCATGTAAATGATTTGAAATAGACAAAAAAACAAATGGAAAACTGTAAACAAATAATTACAAATAAAAGAAACTACGATAATGTAATTTTGGAAAAAAAAAAACGAAATGAATTGAACTAAATACTAAGCAAATGAATGAACCTTTACTGTCCACGGGGGCCCTCCACAAAACAACATGTTTATAACTCTATCTCAACAACTAACTGCGCATGATATTCATGAGAATACTTCTTCAATTAAAAATGAATAGAGTCATGGAACTTCAAATTTTCAATTACAAATTATATATATGTCTACGTGTCCCTGTTTTTGTTTATATATATATATATAGCATTCACGCCCAACAATTTTGAGATTTTCATGCCTTAAAGACAATTCTAATATAAATGTTAATCTGATAATGGAAATAATAATGCTTCTCGATGATTTTCTATTTGGAAAGCAAATCAGAGAGTCGTGATTGATTTGAACTATTGTTGCTTGGTTTATCCATGCGTTGACCCGCTTCCTTGACTTCGCCACTGGGCAATTTCCTTGATGATTTGGCTCAAACAAATAGGAGGAGATCAATTCCTATCTTCCCATGTGCTTCTTTGCTTGGCTGGCGTACTGTAATTCGACAAACCACAGAGGTAGCTGCGGAATCATGAAACAGCTGCAGATTCGTGTTAATTCTGTAGCAATTACAATATTTAAATAGATAATAAGGCATATTAACAAGTATGAAAAATAAGAAATCTTAGTACCTTACCATGTCAAAATATCTTATTTTACTATTTATTGGAGTTTATAATAATGATGAAAAGAGGAAAAATTGATGGAAATGATGTCAAAAACAGAAAAATCATGAGAATCTACACATAATATGAGAAAAAAAAACTTGTGAGGAGATGTGTTGGTTGTCTTGGTAAACTTACGCCAAAGCTTGTTGTCCTGCATGAATGCCATGAGTTTTGTTGTGTATTATTGAGTGATGATTGTTGAGTTGATTTAATCACTGTTAATATGATTGAATCGCAACCATTAATTGTCAACCCATGATAGTTCTAATTATTTCAAAGGAGTATGCACTGTCTGTGTTGATACACTTCAGCCAAGAGTAAAAATAAAAGACAGAATAAATGTGGTTGAATTTAACTGTAGAAAGTAACACTCATGCAGAAATAAAAAACATTAAACAAAAATGAAACCACGCTTCATGTTACCAATGAAAAGGGCGTGCCACACACCACACCACTAACTAAGCCGACTGACCAAATATTATATGCAAACCTATCCTGCGTGACAACATATTAGAAATATGGAAACACAAATAAACCCATTCTCCAAATTAGATGACGACAGAAACAATTTCACACTTACAGAAAGGAACAATAATTAATCTACCACCATGCTATTGCTGATACTTCAATCCCTGCTAAAGAGGAGGGCCCTTCCTCCCTAGCAGGGCACAGGGATGAGATATGAATTAGTAAAGTCTCAACACCATGTCTGAAAAGAAAACATCAACTACATTGTTCTTTGTATTAAAATGATTATGAGTTACAAGAGAAAAATAATGATAATGTTCATCCCGTTTACATGGAACTGAGTATCCTTTATAAGATTTACATGTCCGAAATAAGAAACAAATCAGTTATGAGAATCTCACGATTCTCATGATGATCAATATTGAGAGAATATAGAAATTGTTACAACAGGTTTTAAATACAAGGCCTATTGTTGTTACATCATTTCTCAAATTCACAATTGCCTCGACTCCTTAGCCATCCATAGATAATACAATATTTACGACAGTTGCCCTGTTGAATAGTACCCACTGTTCTAGACAGTTACGGTGTAGTCAACGTCACATGATGTAACAACAATTTGAGGTGTAACAACCATGCTTGAGGTGTAGCAACAACTCAGGGTGTAACAACAATGGTTTGAAACAACAAGTACTCAAAAAACCTCTTTGTAAATTATCACACCATTGTTCATCCTAATGATAATATTCGTCATGTTTACATGGAATTGAGTATCCTTTATAAGATTTGCATGTTCGAAATAAGAAACAGATCATTTATGAGAATCTCACGATTCTCATGATTATCAATATTGAGAGAAGATAGAAATTGTTACAACAGGTTTTAAATACAAGGCCTGTTGTTGTTACATCATTTCTCAAATTCACAATTGCCTTGACTCCTTAGCCACCCATAGATAATACAATATTTACGACCGCTGCCCTGTTGAATAGTACCCACGGTCCTAGACAATTGCGGTGTCGTCAACGTCCCACGATGTAACAATAGTTTGAGTTGTAACAACCATACTTGAGGTGTAGCAACAACTCAGGGTGTAACAACAATGGTTTGAAACAACAAGTACTCAAAAAACCCCTTTGTAAATTATCACACCATTGTTCATCCTTTGGTCGTAGACATTGGAGCATCACCTGAAAGAAATAGTGTCAAATAGCTTTTTACATAACTACCTTGGTTATCCATCAAAAAGATATCACCTCATTCATATTTAACAAAAATGGAAAAATAATATGTTAGAACAAAAATGGATTCTTATAACTCGGAAAAAGGTAATTATGATATAAAGTCCATAGGTTCAGAGGTGAAATGGTCAAGGATGGGGGGGAAGGTTTCCAAATTGTGCACAAAGCCTACAACCAACATCTCCGCCAAGCTGAAGCATTTGCATGTCCTCATGTACAAATACTTTAGAGCCTGTTGCTATACTTCATATGTAGTTCTGTCAGATTATAGGCATTAGCGCTGTCCTGCTCAACAAACCTGTAGCTTTGAGTGGCCATCAACTGATGTGGCCAGGATTCATCCTCATAATCACACAATTGATATGGAGGTTGGTACTCCTCCACTAGCAGCCAAATGAAAGGATACTTAAACCTGAGCCCTATCCAAAAGGTGCCCAATTGATCCATAATCTGGGCATACACTAGGACTCGTACAACAACAACCACGAAATTTTGAAAACCAAGCAGGTCGCTCTCTTGTAGTCCTACACTTCTCTGTGTGTTTATGGCACCCCGTTAGCACACGGTTCTTCATTTGTAGAAAAAGGTTGAGGTAGAGCTTCACAATTCTTCACCTATAGAGGGCTACCTGTTCCTTGACATCCAGAACGCTAAAAGATTTCTTGAAAATTCATCTTAATTTTGCGTCCATACCTAGTTCAGGCTAGATCATTAATGTTTCTTTCTCTTCATTTGCATCCACTATCTTCATGGACATGTGTCATTCTATCTGATTTTTCATAAAAAGAAGTAAAGGTGCGCAACTGCAGATCACCCATGTAAGAAAGAACATAAAAAGCCATGTGCGTACTAACATGCTCACAAATTATATTATGGAAGAAAAGCTCGCAAAGCAAGCTTTGATCATGGAAGTCACAGGGACGAAAAAAGTCTAAAAAGGTTCAGGTAGAATTACCCAAATATGGTCTATTTTCATAGACCGCCTTTAATTGAAATAAGAAAAATCGTTCCCAGAGAAAAATTGGGTAGGACGTAGAGGGTATTCTACACCTTAATAGATTTAGGGTCAGTTCATGCAGCTTGTGTTTGTCATTCGTTAAATCCTGAACCTACTGTTGCAATAGCTACAACTTCTCTTCATTCTTCTTCATAGTTGCCTCCTCTTCCCATCTTTCCCATTTTTTTGCTAATTCCTTCTGAGCCGATTCCTCGTTGAGCGAGTTTACGACTTACTGGTGTGCCGGCAGTGAGATTACTCCTTCCTACAACAAGAGTGCCTGCTATTTCCAATTTTGCAACTCTGATATCAAGAAAAACTTCTCCGAACACCATCCTTATTTAGGATCATGTGTTCCTTCACATGCACTATCGCTTGGGGGTGTAACAACACCCCACGGATTGAGTTGCTCCATTTCCGCTGTTGGTTCTTATGTAATATCAGCGTTGTTAACGGGATCTTGTGTAACAAAGTCTTTTTTTCGTGCCAGGGTAGCTATCCCCTCTAGTGTTGCTTCTTGAGTAACAATAGTATTATCGGTAGGTTCTTGTGTATCAGCCCCCGGGTCACTACCCATTGTTAAAATTGGCAACTAGGGCAAAACTCCATGTGGGTCATATTATTTATGGCAGCTGATAATTTTTCTTGGATCCCTCTCATCGAGAGGTGTAGGATTGATCTAAAGATCATCCAATTCCGATAAGTATTCATGGAGTTATGAATTTATTTGCGTTATAAGACAATTCGTCAAGGTTGGTCAGCAACCAAATAAACCCCACATGCGCAAAATGTTCTAGTATAAATAGAGGTGCCCTTCAAGTCATTTCAACACATTTGGGATCTCTTCCTCTCTCTACTTTTCGTTGGGTTTTAGTAGGAGGAGAGAGCCTAAGGAATAACGTTGCCCTGATTTAGAGGGCAAAAAGGCGGAACTGCCAGAAAAGTCGGAACTGCTAGAAAATTCGGAAAAGCTGGAAAAGCTGAAACTACCGGAAAAGCCGAAACTGCCGGAAAAGCCAGAAATGCCAGAAAAGCTGAAACGGGCAAAAAAGCCGGAAATGCGAGAAAAGTTGGAACTGCTAGAAAAGCCAGAAAAGCCGGAACTGCCGGAAAAGATGGAACTACCAGAAAATATGGAACTGTTGAAAAAGCTGGAAAAGAAGGAAAAGTCGAAAATGTTGGAATTGTCGGAACTGCTAGAAAAGTTGGAATTGTCGGGAATAATCGGAACTGCCGGGAATAATCGGAACTGCCGAGAACAGCTAGAACTGCCAAAATTGCCGAAGCATCTGTCTCCGAAGGAGAGCATCATGCAAGAGATAGCTAACTAACATTGGGACAGTTGTATGGTACTTAGCAGCGAATACGCCAAGCATGCAATGTTACAACTAGCATGCAAGGGACAACTAGCATGCAACAACAAGCACGCTAGGGACAACAAGAATGCTAGGGACAACAAGCAAGCAAGGTGCAACCAACACATAGGTCAGGATGGCAACATGGTGCAACAATGGCACATAATGCAATACAGTGATGGGTATAATCATGATTAATGAAGTGGGATGAGATGCAGCATAGTGATGATGGGTGCATCATGATGCAGTGCGGTGAGGTGCAACGTGATGACGAAATGTAGCACAATGATAGGTGGAGGAGTCACCTTGGAGAATTAGTTGAAGCAACATGTCTTCAACTAATCTCATGTATCATCTTCTTAGAGATGATCTATGCCCTTATCTAGATAAGTCAAAGTGTTGACTTCTGTTGTAAACGTACTATCTCTCTCTCTCTTTCTTTGCTAAACTATTGAAGAGCATATAAGAAGATTTGATCAAAGGTTTCTCCACATTGGGGTTTTCCCTGGCTAGTGCCACATCTTGTGTCCTCTTTTCTTGCCTTGTCTTTTGCGATCTATGTTTATGTTCTATCTGCAGTTTACTTTAATGCTAATGTGATTTTTAATATGGAAAAGATATGGAGCTAACTGTGAAAATTGAAATAAATTTCTCTAAGCATAGAACATACCTAAAATTAACATGGTATGAGAGCTGAGGTGAAGGCAATGCCCAATCAAGAATGAAAGAGCAATCACTGAAGACAATTGGGAAAGGACAAAAGGATCAATGGATTCCTTATCCCTCTTCAAATTCACCAAGGTTGAAGTCGAAGTAGAGAATATTATTAGAATGGCGCAGCGGAATATGGCCTACCTAAAGATCACTTCATTGGAAGACTGGATCTCAGGGTGGAAGGAAAGGTAGATAATAGTTCGGCCATTATGTGAAGGAGTGTCCGAATGGTAGGGACACATCACTTGATGATGATAACAATCATTCCAAGGACATCTTAAATGATCAAAGGAATGACAGGTAATGCAGGTCATCAAGGAAATGGCCGACTCTTCATAGAAATAAAGGAACCCCAGGTATGAAGAATCAAATGTTTTTTTCTGATAAGATAAAGAAGCGTTATCTTGTATTGGCCCTCTCCTTCAGATTTTTTGGGAATTTGGCTTATAGATTGTAGTGCTTCAAGGCACTTCATCGAATATATGGGTGCAATCTCTAATTTGGTATAGATGGAAACAATCATGGTAACTCGATTCATTTACAGAATCTCTTTTATGTACCTGATCGCAAGAACAACGTGGTGTCCATCTTGGAAACGGAAGTCAAAGGTTTCATGGTGGCATTCATCGATGGAAAGGTATGTGTTAAAAAATATAATTTTCAAAGATGCTTTTTCTCATGGGTTCAGGGTTGGCAATTTGTATCAAGTTGCAGGATGGTCCATCAGGGATCATGTCAATTGACATATTGCATCTATATCACCGAAGGTCTACCTATGGGGCCCTACCTATTGTGAGTCAAATGGTGATAGGAACGTCTGAATTCAAGTAGAGCATGAAGGTACATGTCTAAGATGTACTGAAGGAAAATCTTATAAGGGTACCATTCCCCTCATGTAGCAGGTCCACAGGTCTGGAACAATCTGAGGAGTTTGAGATGCATGATCGGGAATCTCATGTATACAGGTGGAAGAAAGCCCTCTATGGCTTGAAGCAAATCACCCCAGGCGTAGTATGAGAGGATTGATAGCTGTCTAATGACGCTGAGATTCACTAGGAGTGAAACCGATCCAAACCATTACTTGAAGGTTGTGGATGATAGACCTCTCATACCAGCACCTTATGAGGATGACCTATTTCTGACAGGTGCAGACCCTCTCATTTGCAGAAGTAAGCAGGAGTTGGATTCCGGAGGTGGAATGATAAACTACAAGTTGGTGACTACCTCGAGGATCTTAACTTTCAAAAGTCATATGGTAGTGATGTTGGACCAGATTTGGGAAATGCCTTCGAGTTTCATAAACTCATTCATGTTGATGTTCTTGGTGAACTTCCGTCCGGACATATGTTTTGTAGTTAGCATGGCGAGCTCATATTTGGTTGAGCCTCACTGGATTGGTGCCAAGAATCTTTTGAGATATCTTCGCGGCACAATCTCTCATGGATTAAGATAACTGCCAGAAATATGAAACTGCATGATTATTCGAATGCTGCTTGGCAGGCAGTGTGTAGGATCACTAGAGCACTTCTCAGTGTTGGTTCTCTTTGGATTCTGCTTCGATATCATGGATGAGCAGGAAGTAGAAGTCGGTTGCCATAAGCATTATCGAGTCTGAATAGATAGCTACGAGTATGATCTCATGTGAAGTTGCATGGTTGCAGAAGCTCTTAAGTCAGCTGTTTGTACACATGATGAATACCACTGTGATTCTCTATGACAACCAGAGTGGGGATTTGATTATTAAGGAATCCCATATTCGATGATTGCTCCAGCAGATAGACATCAGATACTGCCTTATCTGCGATATGGTAAGTCGATGGGCGAGGAGGTTCCATCACATTGAGACTGATGTATAGGTCGTAGAAATTTTGTCAAAATGTAGGGGAAAGGTCAAATCTGTGACTTTCCCGAATGACTTGGAGTCGTTGAGAGACCTTCTTATAAGGGTCTTGCATGTTGCATGCATTGAGCTTTGGGAGCTCTGGGGGGCTTGGGGTACTTACTGGAGCAACATACGACTACAGGGCGACTCACCCTCCCCTAGTGGTGTGCTATGAACAGGATGATTAGTTCTTCTGTGGGTCGGGATGATTAGTTCTACCTTGGCAACTATGGAACACGATGATTAGTTCTCTTGTGGGCCGGGTTGGTTAGTTCTCGCATGGAAACTATGGAAAAGGATGATTAGTTCTCCTGTGGGCCAGGATGATTTGTTCTCCATGGCGACTATGGAACAGGATGATTAGTTCTCCTATGGGCCAGGATTATATATTCTTGGTGGTGACTGTGGAATAGGATGACTCAATGTGTATCTCTAGAGATCTACAATGATTGGCTTGGATCTGAGTACCTTTCTTTGAAAATGATGAGTCTTTGATGTAAACCCTTCTTGGATGAACCTTCTTGAAGATGCCTTTATATGGAAGACTTTCTTTTGTTTCCAGAGTGAGTCCCTCTTGATGGATCTAAGAGAAAAGATAGTAATTCTCCTTGTATTTGATGTATCTGGAACCCTTTCTTCTAGATTTGATTCTTAATCCTTTTATGTGTTCTTCAGATGCCCTTCCTTGATGTGTTACCTTAGCTCTAGTACCATGTTGAGGAATCTAGGGCATCTAGGTGAGGATGATATTCTTCTAACGATGATAATTATTTGTGAGGTACTTTTTACTTTTCTTATTAGCACAATCTTCTTTTATTATTATTAGTGTGTGTTCTCTTATTTCATCAAATAGTTACCAAAAACAAAAGAGACAAGAACACAATGTGTTTGCTCTCAGCTAGGGAAAAAAATCTCTCTCCTAGAGAGGAAAACCCCTCCTCAAATTTCTCTTATTGACGCTTCAATTGACAAATTCCAAGCCCTAGACCCTTGACCAGTAGATCCTCCGAGCACAAGAAACAATCTCTCTTTTGTACTGTCACTTATGTTCTTCAATAAAAGACTTCTTTTGTACTACACCTTGATTTCTTCCTTCGTACTTCTTCCAATTAACAATCTTAATTGAAATAATAAAACAAAAGGAGAAAGAATGTGATCTAAAAAGACATAACTACTTATGAAAGGAATGATATTTATATACACAGTCCTATTTTAGAAAGCATGTGAATGATTTGCAATAGACAAAAAAAATGGAAAATTGTAAACAAATAATTACAAATAAAAGAAACTACGGTAATGCAATTTTGGAAAAATAACGAAATGAATTGAACTGAATACTAAGAAAATGAATGAACCTTGACTGTCTATAAGGGCCCTCCACAAAACAACATGTTTATAACTCTATCTAAACAACTAACAGAGCATGATATTCATGAGAATACTTCTTCAATTAAAAAGGAACATAGTCATCGAACTTCAAATTGTCAATTACAGATTACATATATGTCTACATGTCCCTGTTTTTTTTTTACAAATATATATATATATCATTCACTCCCAACAGTTTTGAAATTTTCATGCCTTAAAAACTTAAAGACAATCCTAATCTAAATGTTAATCTGATAATGGAAATAATAACGCTTCTCGATGATTTTCTTTGGAAAGAAAATCAGAGAGTTGTGATTGGTTTGAACTCTTGTTGCTTGGTTTATCCACACATTGACATGCTTCCTTGACTCCGCCACTGGGCAATTTCCTTGATGATTTGGATTGGACGAATAGGAGAAGATCAATTCCTATCTACCCATGTGCTTCTTTGCTTTGCTGGCGTACTGTGATCCGACAAACCATGGAGGTAGTTGTGGAATCATAAAACAACTATAGATTTGTGTTAATTCTGTAGCAATTACAATATTTAACTAAATAATAAGGCACATTAACAAGTATGAAAAATAAGACATCTTAGTACCTTACCATGTCAAAATATCTTATTTTATTGTTTATTGGAGTTTATAGTAGTGATGAAAAGAGGAAAAATCGATGGAAATGATGTCAAAAACAAAACAATCATGAGACTCTACACATAATATGAGAAAAAAACTTGTGAGGAGATGTGTTGGTTGTCTTGGTAAAATTAGGCCAAAGCTTGTTGTCCTGCATGAATTCCATGAGGTTTGTTGTGTATTATTGAGTGATGATTGTTGAGCTGATTTAATTACTGTTAATATGACTGAATCCCAACCATTAATTCTCAACCCATGATAGTTCTATTTATTTCAAAGGAGTATGCACTGTCTGTGCCAATACACTTCAGCCAAGAGTAAAAATAAAAGATAGAATAGTTGTGGTTGAATTTAATTGCATAAAGTAACACTCATGCTGAAATAAAAAACATTCAACAAAAATGAAACCGCGGTTCATGTTACCAATGAAAAGGGTGCGCCACACACCACACCACTAACTAAGCCGGTTGACCAAATATTATGTTCAAATCTATCCTGTGTGACAACATATTAGAAATATGGAAACACAAATAAACCCATTCCACAAATTACACGACGACAGAAAGAATTTCACACTTACAGAAAGGAACAATAATTAATCTACCACTATGCTACTGTTGCTACTGCAATCCCTGCTAAAGAGGAGGGCCCTTCCTCCCTAGTAGGGCGTAGGGATGAGATATGAATTAGTAAAGTCTCAAAACCACGTCTAAAAAGAAAACATCAACTACATTGTTTTTTGTATTAAAATGATTATGAGTTACAAGAGAAAAATAATGATAATGTTCGTCCCATTTACATGGAACTGAGTATCCTTTATAAGATTTACATGTCCAAAATAAGAAACAGATCAGTTATGAGAATCTCATGATTCTCATGATGATCAATATTGGGAGAAGATAGAAATCATTACAACAGGTTTTAAATACAAGGCCTATTGTTGTTACATCATTTCTCAAATTCACAATTGCCTTGACTCCTTAGCCACCCATAGATAATACAATATTTACGACAACTGTCTTGTGGAATAGTGCCCACGGTCCTTGACAGTTGCGGCGTAGTCAACGTCCCACGATGTAAGAACAATTTGAGGTGTAACAACCATGCTTGAGGTGTAGCAACAACTCAGGGTGTAACAAAAATGGTTTGAAACAAGAAGTACTTAAAAAACCCCTTTGTAAATTATCACACCATTGTTTATCCTTTGGCCATAGACATTGGAGTATCACCTGAAAGAAATAGTGCCAAATAGCTTTTTCCATCACTGCCTTGGTTATCCATCAAAAAGGTATCACCTTATTCATATTTAACAAAAATGGAAAAATAATATGTTAGAACAAAAATGGATTCTTATAACCTGGAAAAAGGTAATTATGATATAAAGTCCACAGGTTCAGAGGTGAAATGGTCAAGGATGGGGGGGAAGATGTCCAAATTATGCACAAAGCCTACAACCAACATCTCCGCCAAGCTGAAACATTTGCATGTCCTTATGTACAAATACTTTAGAGCCTGTTGCTATACTTCATATGAAGTTTTATCATTTATAGGCATTAGTGTTGTCCTCTTCAGCAAACCTGTAGCTTTGAGTGACCATCAGCTGATGTGGCCAAGATTCATCCTCATAATCACACAGTTGATATTGAGGTTGGTACTCCTCCACTAACAACCAAATAAAAGGATACTTAAACCTTAGCCCTATCCAAAAGTCGCTCAATAGATCCACATTTTGGGCATACACTGGAACCCGTACAACAACTACGAAATTTTGAAAACCAAGCGGGTCGCTCTCTTATCGTCCTGCGCTACCAACCTCTGTGTGTTTATGGCACCCCGTTAGCACAAAGTTCTTCATTTGTAGAAAAAGGTTGAGGTAGAGCTTCACAATTCTTTGCCTGTAGAGGGTTATCTGTTCCTTCACATCCAGAACGCTAAAAAATTTCTTGAAAAGTCGTC
The DNA here is from genome assembly GCA_000404065.3 of Pinus taeda. Lineage (NCBI taxonomy): Eukaryota > Viridiplantae > Streptophyta > Pinopsida > Pinales > Pinaceae > Pinus > Pinus taeda. Next base: position 182,840 of record APFE030770847.1, on the reverse strand, counting down.
TTAATTATCCAGCCATACCTAGTTCAAGCCGGATCATTAATGTTGCTTTCTCTTCATTTGCGTCCACAGTCTTCATGGACATGTGTCATTCTATCTAATTTTTCATAAAAGAAGTAAAGGTGCGCAATTGTAGATCACCCATGTAAGAAAGAACAGAAACAACCATGTGCGTACTAGCATGCTCACAAATTATATTATGGAGGAAAAGCTCGCAAAGCAAGCTTTGATCAAGGAAGTCATAGGAACGAAAAACGTACAAAAGGGTTTGGGTATAATTTCCCAAATATGTTCTATTTTCATAGACTACCTTTAATTGAAATAAGAAGAATTGTTCCCACAAGAAATCTGGGTCGAACGTAGAGGGTCTTCTACAGCCTAATAGATTTAGGGTCAATTCATGTAGATTGTGTTTGTCATTCATTAAATCTCAAACCTGCCGCTGCAATAGCTGAAACTTCTATTCCTTCTTCTTCATAGTTGCCTCCTCTTCCCATCTTTCCCATTTTTCTGCTAATTTCTTCTGAGCGGATTCCTTGTTGAGCGAGTTTACTACTTTCTGGTGTGCTGCCAGCAATATTACTCTTTCCTGCAACAAGAGTGCCTGCTGTTTTCAATTCTGCAACTCTGATATCAATAAAATCTTCTCCGAACACCATCCTTATTCAATACTGTGTGTTCGTTCACATGCACTATCACTTGAGGGTGTAACAACACCTCGAGGATTGAGTTGCTCAGTTTTGGCTGCTGGTTCTTGTGTAATATTAGCATCGTTAACTAGTTCTTGTGTAACAGTCTCTTGTTTTCTTCCTAGGGTAGCCATTGCCTCTAGTGTTGTTTCTTGTGTAACAATAGTATTATCAGTAGGTTCTTGTGCATCAGCTCCCGGGTTGCTACCCATTGTTAAAATTGCCAACTAGGGCCAAACTCCATGTGGTCATCTTAGTTATGGCAGCTGATATTTTTCTTGGATCCCACTCATCGAGAGGTGTAGGATTGATCTAAAGATCGTCCAATTCCGATAAGTATTCATGGAGTTAGGAATTTATTTGTGTTATAAGACAATTTGTCAAGGTTGGCCGGCAATCAAATAAACCCCACATGTGCTCAACGTTTTAGTATAAATAGAGGTGCCTTCAAGTCATTTCAACACACATGGGATCTCTTCCTCTCTCTACTTGTCTTTGGGTTTTAGTAGGAAGAGAGATCCTAAGGAATAACATTGCCCTGATCTAGATGGAAGAAAGTCGGAACTGTCGGAAAAGCTCGAACTGCCAGAAAAACCGGAAAAGCCGGAACTGCTAGAAAAGCCAGAAATGCCAAAAAGGTTGGAAAAGCCAAAACTGTCGGAAAAGCTAGAATTGCCGGAAAAGCTGGAAATGCCAGAAAAGCCGAAAAAGTCGGAACTACCGGAAAAGACGGAATTGTCGGAAAAGATGGAACTGCTGAAAAAATTGGAAAAGCTAGAAAAGCTAAAAATGCCGAAAATGCCATAACTGCCAAAAAAACCAGAATTGCTGGAACTATCAGGAATAATCGGAACTGTCGAAATTGTCGGGAACAGCTAAAACTGCCAGAATTGTTGGGAACTGCCGAAAAAGCCGAAGCATCTGTCTCCGAAGGAGAGCATCATGCAAGGGACAACTAACTAACATTGGGACAGTGGTATGGTACTTAGCAACAAATACACCAAGCATGCAATGTTACAACTAGCATGCAAGGGACAACTAGCATGCAACAACAAGCACGCTAGGGACAACAAGCATGCTAGGGACAACATGCAAGCAAGGTGCAACCAACACATAGGTCAGGATGGAAACATGGTGCAACAATGGCACATAATGCAATACAGTGATGGGTAAAGTCATGATTAATGAAGCATGATGAGATGCAGCATAGTGATGTTGGGTGCATCATGGTGCAGCGCAATGAGGTGCAACATGATGACGAAATGCAGCACAACGATAGGTGAAGGAGTCACCTTGGAGAATTAGTTGAAGCAGCATGTCTTTAATTGATTTCATGTACCATCTTCTTAGAGATGATCCATGCTCTTATCTAGATAAGTCAAAGTGTCGACTTTTGTTGTGAACGTACTATCTCTCTCTCTTTGCTGAACTATTGACGAACATATAAGAAGAATTGATCAAGGGTTTCTCCACATTGGGGTTTGTCCCTGGCTAATGCCATGTCTTGTGTCCTCTTGTCTTGGCTTTTCTTCTGCGATTTATGTTTATGTTCTATCTACAGTTTACTTTAATACTGATGTAATTGCTAATCTAGAAAAGGTACGGAGCTAACTGTGAAAATTGAAATAAATTGCTCTAAGCATAGAACATACCTAAAATTAACATGGTATGAGAGCTGAGGTGAAGACAATGCCCAAGCAAGAGTGAAAGAGTAATCACTGAAGACAATTGGGAAAGGGCAAAAGGTTCAGTGGATTCCTCATCCCTCTTCAAATTCACCAAGGGTGAAGTTGAAGCAGAGAATATTATTAGAATGGCCCAGCGAAATATGGCCTACCTAAAGATCACTTCATTGGAAGACCAGATCTTAGGGTGGAAGGAAAGGCACATAACTATTTTGGCCATTATTCGAAGGAGTTTCCGAATGGGAGGGACACATCACTTGATGATGATAACAATCATTCTAAGGACATTTTCAATGATCAAAGGAATGACAGGTAATGCAAGTCATCAAGGGAATGGCCGACTCTTCATAGAAAGCGTGGAACCCCAGGTATGAAGAATCAAATGTTGTTTCTGATAAGATAAAGAAGCGTTATCTTGTATTGGACCTCTCCTTCAGATTCTTTGGGAATCTAGCTTATAGATTGTAGTGCTTCAAGGCACTTCATCGAATAGATGGGTGCACTCTATACTTTGGTAGAGATGGAAACAATCGTGGAATTATACTTGGAGCCAATGCCACCTATCCTAGAAAGGGTGTAGGGAATGGTAACTCTCAATTGAATAAGGGTAACTCCATTCATTTACAGAATCTCTTTTATGTACCTGATCGCAAGAAGAACCTGGTGTCCATCTCGGAAATGGAAGTCAAAGGTTTTAGGGTGGCATTCATCGATGGAAAGGTACATGTTAAAAAATATAACTTTCAAAGATGCTTTTTCTCATGGGTTCAGGGTTGCCAATTTGTATCAAGTTGCAGGATGGTCTATCGAGGATAATGTCAATTGACATATCACATCTATAACATCGAAGGTCTACCTATGGGGCCTTACCTGATGTGAGTCAAATGGTGATAGGGATGTCTGAATTAAGGTAGATCATGAAGGTACATGTCTGAGATGTATCGAAGGAAAATCTTATAAGGGGACCATTCCCCTCATGCAGTAGGTCCACAAGTTTGGAACAACTCGAGGAGTCTGAGATTCATGATCGTGAATCTCATGTATACAGGTCGAAGAAAGTCCTCTATGTCTTGAAGCAAAACACCTAGGTGTAGTATGAGAGGATTGATAGTTGTCTAATAAAGCTGAGATTCACTATGAGTGAAACTGATCCAAACCATTACTTGAAGGTTGTGGATGATAGACCTCTCATACTGGCACTTTATGAGGATGACCTATTTCTGACAGGTGTAGACCCTCTCATTTGCAGAAGTAAGAGGGAGTTCGATTCCAGTTGTGGAATGAAAAGCTACAAGCATGTGACTACCTCAAGGATCTTAAGATTCAAAAGTCATATGGTAGTGATGTTGGACAAGATTTGGGTGAGTTTCATAAACTCATTCGTGTTGACGTTCTTGGTGAACTTCCCTCCGGACATATGTTTTGCAGTTAGCAAGGCGAGCTCATATTTGGTTGAGCCTCATTGGATTGGTGCCAAGAATCTTCTGAGATATCTTTGGGGCACAATCTCTCATGGATTGAGGTACATTGCCAGAAATATGGAACTGCATGATTATTCAAATGCTGACTGGGCAGGCAGTGTGGAGGATCACTAGAGCACTTCTCAGTGTTGGTTCTCTTTTAATTCTGCTTCAATATCGTGGATGAGCAGGAATCAAAAGTTAGTTTCTATAAGCACTACCGAGTTTGAATAGATAGCTATGAGTATGATCTCATGTGAAGTGGCATGGTTGCAGAAGCTCTTAAGTCAGCGGTTTGTACACATGATGAATACCACTTTGATTCTCTGTGACAACCAGAGGGGGGACTTGATTATTAAGGAATCCCGTCTTCAATGATTGCTCCAGCAGATAGACATTAGATACTGCCTTATCTGCGATATCGTAAATCGATGAGCAAGGAAGCTCCATCGCATTGAGACTAATGTAAAGGTTGCGGACATTTTGTCAAAGCGTAGGGGAAAGGTCAAATCTGTGACTTTCCCAAACGACTTGGAGTCATTGAGAGACCTTCTTATAAGGGTCCTGCATGTTGCATGCATTGAGCTTTGGGAGCTCTCGGGGCATGGGGTACTTACTGGAGCAACATATGACCACAAGGTGACTCACCGTCCCCTAGTGGTGCGCTATGAATAGGATGATTAGTTCTTCTATGGGCCGGGATAATTAGTTCTCCCGTGGCAACTGTGGAATAGGATGATTAGTTCTCTTGTGGGCTGGGATGGTTAGTTCTCCTATGGAAACTGTGGAATAGGATGATTAGTTCTCCTATGGGGCAGGATGATTTGTTCTCTGTGGCGACTATGGAATAGGATGATTAGTTCTCGTATGGGCCAGGATGATTTTTTCTCCGTGGCAACTGTGGAATAGGATGACTCAATGTGTAGCTCTAGAGATCTACAATGATTGGCTTGGATCTAAGTACCTTTCTTTGAAAATGATGAGTCTTTGATGTAAACCCTTTTGGATGAACCTTCTTGAAGATGCCTTTATATGGAAGACTTTCTTTTGTTTCCAGAATGATAGTCCCTCTTAATGGATCTAGCAGAGAAGATAGTAATGGTCCTTGTATTTGATGGATCTGGAACCCTTACTTCTAGATCTGATTCTTAATCCTTTTATGTGTTCTTCAGATGCCCTTCCTTGATGTGTTACCTTAGCTCTAATACCATATTGAAGAATCTAGGGCATCTAGGTGAGGATGAGATTCTTCTAACGATGATAATTATTTGTGAGGTACTTTTTACTTTTCTTATTAGCACAATCTTCTCTTATTATTATTAGTGTGTGTTCTCTTATTTCATCAAACAGTTACCAAAAACAAAAGAGACAAGAACACAATATGTTGGCTCTCAGCTAGGGAAAAACCTCTCTCTCCTAGAGAGGAAAACCCTTCCTCAATTTTCTCTTATTGAAGCTTCAATTGACAAATTCCAAGCCCTAGACCCTTCACCAGTAGATCCTCCAAGCACAAGACACTCTCTCTTTTATACCGTCCCTTATGTTCTTCAATCAAAGACTTCTTTTGTACTACACCTTGATTTCTTCCTTCGTACTTCTTCCAACAACTGATGACACTTTCCTTCGGTCTTTTTCCGAAAACTACAGAAACCCATGGTCTCCTTAGAGACCTCTTCTTTAGTGCCTTACTTTCTTTCATTTGGCAATATTTCTTCTCCTTGATACTTAGACTAGAGATTTCAAGTTCTTCTTCCATTATATCTTTGAGTTAGAGGTTAATCTCCTTAACCTTATTGTTGACCTAATTTCTTTGTACATGTGGCTCATCTAGGGCTTGAGATAGGCCTTTTTACTTTCTCCCTTCCTTTTCTAGATATGGGACCTCCTTTGCTTGAGCTAGAGGCCTATTTGGAATCTCTTCTTAGCCTAATCGAACTCTATTAAGTTGTTGCCCTTGTGGATCTGATGTGCCTATAGAACTGCCCTCCTTTCTTCACACTTGTGAAAAAATTAGGCCCTAAAACAATTCTCCCAAACCGGTCTTCTGCTTTTCCTTCTTCACTACCCTGAATCACCTATTTGCTTCTTTTTCGCACCTAGTTCTTGACTCTCTTCTTCGCTGATTTTAGAGATCAATTGATGGTCTAATTGTGAGCTGGAACTTCCCTATATATAGGAGTATGTCCCTCCTATTTGGGCCTACTTGATCTAGTGAGGCCAACATGCCCTTAAGTGCACCAAAAAATTCACTTCTTTGAACCAACGGCTGACTCTTCATAGAAAGAAAGGAACCCCAGGTATGAAGAATCAAATGTTGTTTCTGATAAGATAAAGAACCGTTATCTTGTATTGGCCCTATCCTTGAGATTCTTTGGGAATCTAGCTTATAGATTGTAGTGCTTCAAAGCACTTCATCGAATACATGGGTGCACTCTCTAATTTGGTAGAGATGGAAGCAATCGTGGAATTATACCTGGAGCCGATGCCACCTATCCCGGAAAGGGTGTAGGGAATGTTAACTCTCAATTGAATAAGGGTAACTCGATTCATTTACAGAATCTCTTTTATGTACTTGATCGCAAGAAGAACTTGGTGTCCATCTCGAAAATGGAAGTCAAAGGTTCCAGGGTGGCATTCATCGATGGAAAGGTACGTGTTAAAAAATATAATTTTCAAAGATGCTTTTTCTCATGGGTTAAGGGTTGGCAATTTGTATTAAGTTGCAGGATGGTCCATTGGGGATCATGTCAATTGACACATCGCATCTATATCACCGAAGGTCTACCTATGGGGCCCTACCTGATGTGAGTCAAATGGTGATAGGGATGTCTAAATTCAAGTAGAGCATGAAGGTACATGTCTGAGATGTACCGAAGGAAAATCTTATAAGGGAACTATTCCCCTCATGCAGTAGGTCCACAGGTTTGGAACAACCCGAGGACTTTGAGATTCATGATCGGGAATCTCATGTATACAGGTGGAAGAAAGCCCTTTATGACTTGAAGCAAAACACCCAGGGCATAGTAGGAGAGGATTGATTGCTGCCTAATGAAGCTGAGATTCACTAGGAGTGAAACCGATCCAAACCATTACTTGAAGGTTGTGGATGATAGACCTCTCATATCAACACCTTATGAGGACGAACTATTTTTGAAAGGTGTAGACCCTCTCATTTGTAGAAGTAAGAGGGAGTTGGATTTCAGATGTGGAATGATAAACTACAAGCCTGTGACTACCTCGAAGATCTTAACTTTCAAAAGTCATATGGTAGTGATGTCAGACCAGATTTCGGAAATGCCTCTGAGTTTCATAAACTCATTCGCGTTGATGTTCTTGGTGAACATCCGTCTGGACATATGTTTTGCAGTTAGCACGGTGAGCTCATATTTGGTTGAGCCTCACTGGATTGGTACCAAGAATCATCTGAGATATGTTCGGGGCACAATCTCTGATGGATTGAGATACATTTCCGGAAATATGAAATTGCATGATGATTCGAACGTTGACTGGGCAGGCAGTGTGGAGGATCACTAGAGCACTTCTCAGTGTTGGTTCTCTTTGGATTTTGTTTTGATATCATGGATGAGCAGGGAGCAGAAGTTGGTTGTTATAAGCACTGCCGAGTCTAAATAGATTGCTACGAGTATGATCTCATGTGAAATTGCATGGTTGCAGAAGCTCTTAAGTGAGTTATTTGTACACATGATGAATAGCACTGTGATTCTCTATGACAACCAGAGGAGGGATTTGATTATTGAGGAATCCTGTATTTAATGATTGCTCCAACGGGTAGACATCAGATATTGCCTTATCTACGATATGGTAAGTCAATGAGTGAGGAGGCTCCATCGCATTGAGACTGATGTGTTGTAGACATTTTGTCAAAGCCTCGGGGAAAGGTCAAATTTGTGACTTTCCCGAACGACTTGGAGTTGTTGAGAGACCTTCTTATAAGGGTCCTGCATGTTGCATGCATTGAGCTTTGGGAGCTCTAAGGGGCTTGGGGTACTTACTGGAGCAACATACAACCACAGGGTGACTCACTCTCCCCCGGTGGTGTGCTATGAACAGGATGATTAGTTCTTTTGTGGGGCGGGATGGTTAGTTCTCCTGTTGCAACTGTGGAATAGGATGATTAGTTCTCCTGTGGGCCGAGATGATTATTTCTCCCGTGGCAACTGTGGAACACGATGATTAGTTCTCCTGTGGACCAGGATGATTTGTTCTCCATGGCAACTATGGAATAGGATGATTAGTTCTCCTGTGGGCTAGGATGATTTGTTCTCCGTGGCGACTGTGCAACAAGATGATTAGTTCTCTTGTGGGCCAGGATGATTAGTTCTCCGCGGCATCCACTGACAGGATGATTCGTTCTCCTGTGGACAGGATGATTAGTTCTCCTGTCAAGGCATCCTACCCGTGTAGTCTGGGATTCATGGGAAGTACCTCTCATCTGATCAATGAGAAGGGAAATGAGGATAGGGACCAAAGTATTACTATTGATGGTCGCATCACTGTATCTACCGTACTCCCTATGGCTTTGAGACACTCTTTTGTGACATTGATATCGGATCAATGAAGCTGATCTGGGATCAGTATGAGTGGTTTGAGACACTTTCTTCTGACATTGATCTCGGATCAATGAAACTGAGGGATCAGTATGAGTGGTTTGAGACACTCTCTTGTGATATTGATCTGGGATCAATAAAACTGACTTCGGGTCAGTAAGAGTGATGTGGCACACTCTTTTCAGATGAAACTGACTTTGGGTTAGTAGAGAATGGTATGAGAGATTCTCGATCAATTCTTCTTCTTCATGGTTCAGTAGAGCAGATCAGAGCAGAGCAAAGCAGTGTAGGGCACTGATGGTAGAGATAGTATAGTCAGACATATGGATCAATGGATGGAGTTTGTCCCTAGTTGAGAGGGAGTGTTAAAATTGGAAACTAGGGAAAAACTCCATGTGGGTAAGCTTATTTATGGAAAATGATATTTTTCTTGGATCCCTCTCTTCGAGAGGTGGAGGATTGATTTAAAGATCATCCGATTCCGATAAGTACTCATGGATTTATGAATTTATTTGCGTTATAAGACAATTCGTCAAGGTCGGCTAGGAACCAAATAAACCCCACATGTGCTTAACGTTTTAGTGTAAATAGAGGTGGCATTTAAGTCATTTCAACACACTTGGGATCTCTTCCTCTCTCTACTTGTCTTTGGGTTTTAGTAGGAGGAGAGATCTTATGGAATAATGTTGCCCTGATCTAGAGGGAAGAAAGCCGTAATTGCCAGAAAAGCTAGAATTGCCAGAAAAACCGAAAAAACTAGAACTGCCGAAAAAGCCGAAAAAGCCAAAACTGCCGGAAAAGTCAGAAATCCCTGAAAATCCGGAAAAGCCAGAAAATGTTGGAGATAATACTGAGATGGGGGGGGGGGGGAATCAGTATTATCACATTAATAAAACTTTTTCATTTCCATAATCATCTGATTCATATATGCTACTTCCACAACTTCTTATGATTAAGCTAATTGATCTTCAATGAGTGCATTAGAACATTATCAACCATATTATCAGTTAACAGATGCAGTAACATAGAATAGATCATCACAAATAAGGCACACACATGAACACCATGATATAAGGTGGAAACTCAATGCGGGAGAAAACCACCTGCTGCAAGTCATCTCAATCTTCTTCTTAATAAGAAAATCCTTTTACAATATTTGTACTGGTGCAGTCTTATACCAGTACGGGAGCTACAACCCCCTTTGGTCTTGTACTAGACGATCCATTTACTAGTACACAGGCTGCTACCTGCTACAATGCTCCAAAGATTCCCCTTTGCTTTTGTACTAGCTTAAGTACTAGTACGTAGGCTCCGGCCTACAATCTTCTCTTCTCCAGGTACCACGTTTCATCAATTTTCATACTGGATACACTGAAGCACAACACATAATCTGAAAGGCCACGTTTCATCCAATTTTCATACTGGACCCAATAACCACGTTGAAGCTCATATTCAAACAACCTTCTGAATCACCCAATCACTAGATCAATACATAATCAGATCAGATCACATAAAGATGAGTCATTAAGAACATAATCAATCACTTCTCAGACTGCTGTTATCAGATCATAATACCAGAAACCAGACATCACTTCAACACCCAGAACACAGCAATGATAAACATGGATAGCTAAGTAGATTTCATGAGAAGTACGCAGCTTCACCCATATAACAACTGCGTATAAGTATGCATTGTTTCCAACTACTTCCCTGCGTACGTGCACACTGTGCCTCACAAACTTCCTGCGTACGTGCGCTCTGTGTCCAATGAACTACATGTGCCCCTCCGCATCTGCAGCGCTTTTGGTCCTGCGTATCTGCGCACCTGCAATGCTTCTGTGCCTGCGTATCTCCGCACTTTTCCTTCACTGGACCTGCGTACCTCCAGGTATAGATAATTTCGAGACTTCAAGAATAACCCAGACTGTCAGATCTATAGATCTGAATATGCGCCGAGGAGATATCAACCCATTAGTAGATCCGATTTGTAGTTCTCATGTTTCTCCTTGATTTAGATCTAGCTATCTCTCATGACCCATCACTAGAATTTCAGATCTAGCTTCTTAAGATATTCAACCCAAGCATACTCAAGCCAAATGATCTCCTTTGCTTTATATAGGCAAGCTCTTCCTCAAATCATGGATCATGGGGCTCAATAATAATAATATAAAACAATACCATGGGTCAAAACCGTAATAACACAATACCGTCAGCTAAATACCATGAGAAACCCCACGTGTGCGCGCTTTACTGCCTTGAAGTGTGTGCACTGGAGGTACGCACCCAATGAATGGGTAACCTGCGGGTATGTACGCACTTTATATAAGACATGCCTGCGTACTCCTTATTTTCTTCAATATTTGAGAGCTGATCATCAATCTCTACTATAGTCCTGTTGTACAGTGATCCATCACCTGAATGGGTTGCCATCAAGGACAACACTTTAGCCATAATGCCAATAGAAAAGTCGCAAATGCCAGAAAAGCCGGAACTGCCGGAAAAGACCGAATTGTCGGAAAATATGGAACTGTCAAAAAAGCCGGAATTGTTGGAAAAGCCAGAACTACTGAAAAAGCTAGAACTACCGGAATTGCCAGAAAAGCCGAAAAAGCTGAAAATGCCAGAACTCTCGGAAATGCTGGAAATCCCGGAAAATCCAAAACTGTTGGGACTATCGGAACTGCCGAAAAAGCCAGAACTGTCGAAACTGTTGGAAAAGTTGAAAAATCCAAAAATACCGGAACTCTTGGGAAAGCCGAAACTGTTGGGACTATCGGAACTGCCGGGAACAACCGGCATTGCTGGAACTGCCAGGAACAACCGGAATTTCCAGAACTGCCAGGAACTGCCGAAACAACTGAAACATTTGTCTCCGAAGGAGAGAAGCATGCAAGGGACAACTAAATAACATTGGGAAAATTGTATGGTACTTAGCAGTAGATACACCAAGCATGCAATGTTACAGCTAGCATGCAAGGGACAACTAGTATGCAACAACAAGCATGCTAGGGACAACAAGCAAGAAAGGTGCAACCAACACATAGGCCAGGATGGCAACATGGTGCAGCAATGGCACATAATGCAGTATAGTGATGGGTACAATCATGATTAATGAAGCGTGCTGAGATGCAGCATAGTGATGATGGGTGCAGCATGGTGCAGCGCGGTGAGGTGCAACATGATGACGAAATGCAACACAACGATAGGTGAAGGAGTCACCTTGGAGAATTAGTTGAAGCAGCATGTCTCCAACTGATCTCATGTATCATCTTCTTAGAGATGATCTATGCTCTTATCTAGATAAGTCAAAGTGTTGACTTCTTTTGTAAACGTACTATCTCTCTCTCTCTCAATTGATCAAGGATTTCCCCACATTGGGGTTTGTCCCTGGCTAACGCCACATCTTGTGTCCTCTTGTCTTGGCTTGTCTTCTGCGATACATGTTCATGTTCTATCTGCAGTTTACTTTAATGCTGATGTGATTGCTAATCTGGAAAAAATATGGAGCTAACTGTGAAAATTGAAATAAATTGCTCTAAGCATAGAACATACCTAAAATTAACACCCATGGAATGCTCCATTTCAGCTGTAGGTTCTTGTGTATCAGCAACGTCATCCACGGATTCTTGTGTAACATCTTCCGAGGGTTCAATATGAGTTCCCGTCGAGATGGTGCTCGCAACATGGACTTTGTATCCAGTTTCTACTAGGTTTATGGTGCATGCCGCAAACACAAGACATCATGCAGAATCAACCCTCATTTTGTCCACTGCTTCTGCAAGGGTATCCAGGCCTGGGACCCTTGCTTTTGCTCCACTTCTTTGTAATTGGTACCTCAGTTTTTCATTTTCTTCTTCTAAATCCTTGATTTGAAGCAGCGAAAATTGAGTCTCATCCTTACCTGGCAGAGGGTCTTCTTCTTGATGGAGTTTTCCCCTTCTTTTTGCTTCCTCGTGTCATTTCTCAGTTCCTTACTGGATGAAGGTGAAGGTTTCGGCCATGAACTAAATTTTACCCTTTTCTTCGGTATCCTGCCACCTATCGACTTCTTCAATGATCTTTTCTCAATCCTACTCTCCAATGATTGGCCTCATTCTCCAGTCTCCCTTGCTTCCTTTGGGGCATAAGGGATTTCAGTTCACCTCTTGCAGGAGGCCGTTGTCTTTCTACTCATGAATTCTTCCCAGCTTCTGCCTTGTCGTTCCAGTGTGTCCAATATGATCAATTTAATAAGACTGTGATTGGTGACACAAGTTTCTAGGTGTGCAACAATTTTTTAAGTCAGCAACATGTGCGTGATGTTTTCTAACAAGAAATACGAAAGGTTAATCAGATTCCTGTACCGCAGGTGGTTTAGTAGTGCACAATGGTAGTTAAACATGGTCGTTTCCCTTCCTTCGCAGGTAATGTACTTGATAATGTACAAGGAAACATCTCCCCATGACTAAGGGAGAAGCAATATGTTAATTCCCCTACCCTTATTCTCCAATTGTTCTTCTCCTTGAAGGAATTCTGCCTTAAGAGAGGGGTCATTGCTTTTTCTACTGAACCATCATTTCCCCACAGTTTGTAGTGATGTCACATGGGCAATCAATTCTTCTGTCACTTCTAGATTTAGCCCCCGAACTATCGTCTGGTTCCTATGCAGGTTCCAAGCAAATTCCATGGCCACTTACTCCTTTGATCCCTTGAGCCGATCGGAAAATTTGAACCATCCCGCCTCCTTAATGCCCTGGCATGCCTCAGGGCAATTCTCCAATGCTTTAGTTGAGTTGGGCTCTTGTCGGACTGTTGCTCCTCCCATCTCTACCCCAACACTATGTATTTTACTCTTGATCTAAGAATTTTGGAATGAAGGTACAATGTTTCGCTGAGGTTGATGTTAGGGTAGTGAAATAGGCAATACAATGAGGATTTTGAGTTAAGAAGGATTGTACTACACATGGTACAGTTTCATTATTGGTCTGTATCATGGAGATCTGACGTTAAATGCATTTTAATTCTTGGCACGATCGAAATAAAGGGATATCGATGACAAATTTTTACTAATGATTACGGACTTTTTAAATTCGAGATCATAGATTATGAAATGACTCATCATCTCCCCCAAGTTTAACGTGACGTCTATGCTCAGCTGTCAAAGAGATACCATATTAATTGCCATGATTGTTAAATAGAGGGAAGAAGTTGTTGGGTATACGACCAAAGTCCCACATTGACTAGAAGTGGGCAGGATCATGGGTATATAAGGATGGTCAAATATCTCCATTGGTATGAGGCCTTTTGGGGAAAGTCCAAAATCAAATCCATGAGGGCTTAGGCCTAAAGTGGACAATATCATACCATTGTGGAGATATGTGATGTCCAGAGTCCTTACAAATGGTATTAGAGCCATGCCCCAAAGTTAGTCAAGTGGATGAATCCTCGGAATGCTGAATGAAGGTGGTGGGCCCCGATAATATCACGACGGGATCCGTGGATGAGCTCGGTTAGACAGGCGGTGTGTTCCAGATTCTTCATGGACGTTTCTTAGTCCCAACACGATGAAGAGGAGTTGACCTGGGATAGAGCAAGCTCTCGAGGTAGGTGGTGTTCCATGTAAGGCGTGTGCTTCCAACGCATTGGAGCGGAGAATCCTGGTTGGTAGAGAGTGGATGGATGGATAATCGTTTGAGGGAGGCTCAATGGTCCTTTGTTCGAGGGGAGGATTGTTGGGTATACGACCAAAGTCCCACATTGACTAGAAGTGGGGAGGATCATGGGTATATAAGGATGGACAAATATCTCCATTGGTATGAGGCCTTTTGGAGAAAGTCCAAAAGCAAATCCATGAGGGCTTAGGCCCAAAGTGGACAATATCATACGATTGTGGAGATATGTGATGTCTAGAGTCCTTACAGAAGTGATATACCTTTGTATAACGTACCTGATGTGATGTGGCAATAAAGGATTGGGAACATCAATGATATAATTGACTCCAACGATGACGTGCCAATTTGTGGAATTTCTCCTGTGGCATAGCGCTGATGAATACTCTCTCTTTTCTATGTTGCGGCACACGATTTCTTTGTTGTCAATTCTTATAGGTTGACAGTTGTTACACATGTAACAACAGACCCAATTTCCATGCTATTTCTGCAATTGTTTCTTATTTACATGATTCTTCAAAATACTTAAAAAACGAATTTACAAACATATTCTAATAGAACTTGTAACCACATAAAAATGGAAAATGCATGAGTTACATAATGTTGTTATAGAGGAAAAATAAAAATGGAAGCACTGCCACATGGTCGTTTTCAACTGTCATAATTGGTCTTTCTACGCCCCAAAAGAAGTTTTCACAGTGACATTTTTATTTATATGTTTTTATTGTTTTTATTTATTTATTTATTGTTGGTTGTAACAGTCACCCAGGTGGCTCTAGAGACACACAGAACAAAGAGGACTCAGGAAAGCTCAAAAATCAAAGTGTTTGGATTATTCTCGAACTAGAGCCAGAGTGTACATCTCGTCGTCGTGATTGCGGAGGTGCGAACGGTTCGTCAAACCGAGTCCGTATGCGAAAGTTAGAAGCAATCAAAGTTGGGTTGACTTTTTGTTCACTGGGTAGGTTTAAGGAGGTCACAATTTGGACAGAACGTGGCCACCGGATTCTGGCCAACCTAACCGGATTCCCGGCGAATTTGTGGCCTCATTAAAAAGACTCCTTTGGCTTAAAAACCAAATTTTCAAAACTGCATCTTGTTTTATATTAATAAAAAATATTAAAAAAGGGGGGTGGAGGCCATCAACCCTGCCACCCCTCAACCTTCATAACTGCATACATATTAATGGTGGAGGGGCGGGCCACATCTGCCGACCCCCTCCCACGAAACTCTTAACAACCATATACGGGGGTTGGGCTGGCCCTTGGGGCACGGACCCAACCACCCAAACACGGAACCTAAAACAAATAAGCATGGACCAATGGGAAATAGCAGGAAGTGGGTATAGTGGGCGCGCTGCCCAAGGCAAGCCCGACCCAACCGAAACCCAAAATTATAAAAAAATTCATTCATAAGGTATGAAAAAAGGAGGACGCAGGGTTTTACCGCCTCCTCCTCCATATAAACCTAGCACCTTAACCAACCCAGCTAATCGCCTCATTGAGAAATCCACTCGAGAAATTTTATTTAGACACAATTTGTCAGTGCACTCAGGGAAAAAAAATATGTTGCACGTAGTTCGAGGCAGAATTTTGTAGGAGGGCCAAATTTTCACTTTGTCAGATTTTGGCAAATTTTATATGGTTTCAGCACTTCTCGTCGCCAATGGCACTATCCATTTCTCCATCATAGTTCTACATTTTTTAGTATGCAAGTGGAACCATGATCACTGCAGAGATAGGTAGTGAAACCATGATCCTCGAAATTTTCCCGAGGTAATTTTTCTCCATGTTGGAATATAGTCAAGTTTACAGTCGTTTTTCATGGTTTTCTGCAGGGATCGCAATGGCGAGGTTAGATTCACCTTTGGAGTTGCAGATTTCCAGTGCACCTATGGAGCAAAATCTTTGAGGAATTTAGGGGGAATCTAAAAGATTCCTTGAGCCCCAGATTCTTAATTTCTCAGAATTTTGAAATTTGACAGTCGCGTTTGCACTACTCTACGCCACAAATCTGATGGTGCGTTCAGATTTTTCATTCACTCATTTCATTTTCAGCCACTTTTCTAAGTGGAATGCAGGTGTGAGCATTCATGTATGAGCAGCCATTTCCATGCGATTGATGTCATGAGATCGATGACACGAACAACTTCAACGGTTTTACATCTGCTTCTTCAGATGGCCCTTGGTTGTGAGGTATATGAAGTGTGTTCATGTACTTCTTTTGCTAATAGATCCCTGTTTTATGCTTGATGTGGGATCTTGTTTCTTATTCGTTTTCCTGATTCCTGCTTGATGTGATGCGAAATCATCTATGCGATGTACATGTTGTCATGATTTGTCATGTTATGTTTTGAGATCCCTTTGTTGTATGTTGATGGGATACTCATGTGTCACGATACATGTTTGCATCGATATCCCTTTTATGCCATGTTGGAGGGATGATCATCATGCATGAGTTTTGTGTCATACTGATAGGAGTCTTGTTGACTAAGAGTTCTTGTAGCGAAACATTTCTTTGAGCAACTCCTATGTGAGGGAATTTTCCTTGTATGATCCCTACATCATCTCTTGTGTACATCATCACTATTGACAACACTTAATGCAACGGCCTACACCATCTTGACACCAGCGCCCGGAGATGTAGTCCCTCTTGGACGAACTCCGTTATCAATGGCTTATGTTTTTTTTATATTGTTGATGATTCTCTTGTTCCTCTTCTTTACCGCATGTAGATGTATTCACTTATGTTCTTTTAAAAAATGCAATTTAACACATCACGAAAGTAAAAGGTCTTGGAAGGGTCCTTTGTCACACCTAGTCCTGTATCAAGCGGTATCAGAGTGGTCTCTGCATTGATGTGAATTGTAAGCATGAACAATGGAACATGCAGTGACGGAGGATGAAAAAGTGATGTATGAGACCATGCTCAACATTTCCAAAATGTTGGAAATCATGTATGAAACTCTACAGAAAGAGATAGAGGAAAAGGAGTGATTGCAACTTCAATTGCAAGCCACGAAAGAGGCCTTGGAAGAAGTAAAGCACAACAAACATAATCTTCAAGCAGAGAATGTTGTATTGGAGATGCGTCTACATGAAGAGAAAGAGGGGAAACATGATTTGCTACAACAACTGCAAGAAAAGGACGAGGCCTTGGAATAGTTGCAGCATGACCCATGCGAGGTAAAAAGTAGTTCTCCATCTTCATGTGTGTATCCTGATGATGATTTCGCTATTTTTGAAAATCATACCATAGGAATTGGCTCCAAACTGTTGAAGAAAATGGGGTATGAAGGGAAAGGCTTGGGCGTTAAGGCCAAGGCATTGTCAACCCCATCAAAGTAGAAGAATTACCTCGTCAAAAAGGACTTGGTTATGTCAAAAAAGAAGTTGGGGAATGCGCTGAGACAGCTAGTGAACCACCAACAACAGATGATGAGAAGCCATCAATAGTTCTTTCCAAATTGACAGAGGAGGTAAGAGATGTTGATTTCCTTTCAGTGTTGTCGTCACATAGTATGATTTTCATTGGAGATGTGGAGATCCCAATTATAGAGACAAACAAGAGGCTCCTTACTAGGATGAGGCACGAGGAGGAAGAAAAACGTTGTGTTAATAACCAAGGCATAACTCAACCATTGGAGGTTCTGCAGTGACCTCAATTTGCAAGCTTGAGATACGCCAAGGGGGAATGCTCGAAGGCATCATATGCTTCCGATACATCGTCGAAATTGTCAAGGAAAGAGAATGATGGGAACACATCCCCATCATCCCATGGCAGTGCCCATGGCAGGTAAAGAGTTGAGGCAAGCTCTCATCACCACACTTATGCCAGAGACAAGGAGGTGAGGTATAATAAATTTCGACATTCGAATGTTCATTTCGATTATTATCATGTTGTTAATGATGAACGTAAAACATGGCATTGAAAGACATGTACCTTTTGTGGATTACATAACCATACATTTTCAAAGTGTTGGAAAAGAATGGCAGCACACAAAAGGATGAGGCATGAAAGATCCTATCAACAGTAGGTTAAATAGATTTACAGGAAGAAGACCTATTGCAGTCATTGCAACAAAAATGGCCATCAAAGAGCCACTTGTTGGAGACTCCATCCAGAGCAGTGCCTTAAAGACAAAGCGTCAGTGCATGTACCAGGTGAAAC
This sequence comes from Pinus taeda, assembly GCA_000404065.3. Taxonomy (NCBI): domain Eukaryota; kingdom Viridiplantae; phylum Streptophyta; class Pinopsida; order Pinales; family Pinaceae; genus Pinus; species Pinus taeda. The sequence continues at coordinate 164,623 of APFE030770847.1, read as the reverse complement.
AATTGTTCGACAAGCAAAAATGCCACAAGGAGGCGACCCATTCACCTTGATAAGTGAAAAATGTTTTCTAGACATATTAGCGTTTCATGGTCGTTCTTTTGTAAACCATTTGTTGCATTTTAAAATTTAAAAGTGATGATGTATTTCCATCACTTGTTCAGCAAAAATGATGTTTGGTCTTATTTTGAGTAGCATGATAATCTATGAAAGTGATGTCATGTTTCTGCCACATGTCAAGACAATAGTGTTTGGCCTTATGATTGTAAATCATGTGTTGCAGTGATGATATCTTTTCCATCACTTGTTGAAGCAATAATGATATGTTGGCCTTGTTTTCTTAGCTGGGGTATTACGTCCATCTTTTTGTAAACTTGACCACCGAGTAAGTGTTATAAACTCATGGCAAGTGTGGGATGCTTGGGTCATTAGTTGGTCATGAAAGTCAAACATGCAATTTTCAAAACAATGTACAATAGGTTGCAGGGGTTAGCTCATCACTTAATGCTCCGAAGAACAGAGGTGAAGGAGATGGAAGCGAGGCCTTTTAGGACACTTGTGATGCAAACAACGTATAGAGAAGTTGCAGATTAGTTTTCATTCTTTTGGAGGACCAAAAGCTCCTTAGTGGGGAGGATTGATCTAGGTGGCTCTAGAGACACACACAGAACAAAGAGGACTCAGGAAAGCTCAAAAATCAAAGCGTTTGGATTATTCTCGAACCAGGACTAAAGCGTAGATCTCGTCGTCTTGATTGCGGTGGTGCAAACGATTTGTCAAACCGAGTCTGTATGCGAAAGTTAGAAGAAGTCAAAGTTGGGTTGACTTTTTGCTGACTAGGTACGCTTAAGGAGGCCACAATTTGGACAGAACCCGGCCACCAAATTCCGGACAACCTGGGCCGAATTTCAGGGAAATTTGTGGCTTCGTTAAAAAGACTCCTTGGGCTTAAAAACTGAATTTTCAAAACTACATCTTGTTTTATATTAATAAAAAAATATAAAAAAAAGGGAGGTGGGGGCCACCAACCCCACCATCCTCAAACATTCATAATCGCATATATATTAATGGTGGAGGGGCGGGCCATGACCCCTGGCCCCCTCCCGCAGAACTCTCAACAACCATATACGGGGGTTGGGTTGGCACTTGGGGCACAGACCCAAGCACCCAAACAAGGAACCTAAAGAAAATAAGCATGGGCTAGTGGGAAACAATAAGAGGTGGGTATGGTGGGCAGGCCACCCAAGATTGGGTGCCCCAACACAACCGAAACCCAAAATTATAAAAAAAATTGTTCACAAGGTACGAAAAAAGAAGGAGGCGGGGTTTGACTGCCTCCTCCTCCATATAAACCAAGCGCCTTAACCATCCCAGCTAATCACCTCATTGAGAAATCTGCTTGAGAAGTTTTATTTAGACACAGTGTTTTAGTGCACTCAGGGAAAAAAAAGACAGGGCACGCAGTTTGAGGCAAAATTTTGTAGGTGGGCCGAATTTTCACTTTGTCAGATTTTGACAAATGTTATATGGTTTCAGCACTTCTTGACACCATGAACGCAATGGCATTGTCTGTTTCTCGATCAAAGTTATGCATTTTTCGGCCATTTTTCTATATGCAAGTTGAACCATGACAACGGCAAAATAGGGAGCAGAACCATGATCCTTGAAATTTTCCCGAGGAGGTAATTTTGCTCCATGTCGAAATATAGTCAAGTTTACAGTCGTTTTTCATGGTCTTCCATAGGGATCACAATGGCGAGGTTAGATTTGCCTTTGGAGCTATAGATTTCAAGTCCACTTATGGAGTAGTATCTTTGAGGAATCTAGGGGGAATAAAAAAGATTCCTTGAGCCTCAGATTCTCAATTTCTTAGAATTCAGAAATTTGACAGTCGATTTTGCACTAATCGACGCCACAAATCTGATGGTGCGTTCAGATTTTTCATTTGCTCATTTCATTTTTCAGTCACTTTTCTAAGTGGAATGCAGGTGTCAGCATTCATGTACAAGCAACAATTTCAATGCGATTGATGCCATGAGATCGATGGCACGAACAACATCATCAGTTTGACATTTGCTTCTTCAGACGGCCCTTAGTTGTGAGGTATATGCGGTGTGTTCATGTACTTCTTTTGCTATGCATTGTGCTGCACAGATCCCTATTTGATGCTTGATGTGGAATCTTGTTTCTTATTCGTTTTCCTGATTCTTGCTTGATGTGACGCGAAATCGTCTATGTGATGTACTTGTTGTCATGATTTGTCATGTTATTTTTTGAGATCCCTTTGTTGTATGTTGATAGGATACTCATGTGTCGCCATGCATGATTACATCGAAATCCCTTTTATGCCATGTTGGCGGGATGATCATCATGCATGAGTTTTGTGTCATATTGATAGGAGTCTTGTTGACTAAGAGTTCCTGTAGCGGAATATCTCTTAGAACCAGTCGCGCGTGAGGGCATCTTCCTTGAATGATCACGACATCATCTCTTGTGTACATCATCACTAGTGAAAACACTTAATGCAGCGGCCTACACCATCTTAACACCGGGGCCCGGAGATTTAGTCCCTCCTAGACGAACTCTGTTATCGATGGCTTATGTTTTTTTTTTATGTTGTTGATGATTGTCTTGTTCCTCTTCTTTACTACATGCATATGTATTCACTTATGTTCTTTTAAGAAATGCAATTTAACACATCATGAAAGTAAAAGATCTTGGAAGGGTCCTTTGTCACACCCGGACCTAGATCAAACAGTTTCCAACAGAAGTTGGTTTCCGACTGTTACACTTATTAAAAAAAATTAAGAAATTGGTAGCATGGGGGAATTATCCCCTACCTTCATAATCTGAAGATCAAAATCCTTGACAGTGTTGATGAATGATTCCTTTGAATCGGGTTTGTGATATAGTTGAAGACAGTACCCATTAGAAAACAATAGTGTCCTAGCATTTCCATTGGTTACTAAATGTACAGTCCCATTGTCAAAGGTTGTGTCAACTTCATTAGGACCTAGCCACCTGGTGCAGAGCTTCCCTTTAAAATCCTTAAATATTGAGTCATATAATAGAGCCCAATCTCCTTTTTGAAATTTCTTTTTTTTAAATCCATTTATCATGCCACCTAGCTCTTTGCTATTGGACAATGTTTGTTTGCTGGATGACAGCTAACCATTTCTCATCTAGTTCATTAAGTTGATTCAACCTTTGTTTTTATGTTGTTTCTATATCCAAATTTACTTGTAGCGTTCTTAATGTCTTAATTTCAAATTCTATAAGAAACACAGGATTCTTACCATACACTAATTTGTATGGTGAGAACCTTGTAGTATTCCTCCATGTAGTCTAGTACGCCCAACGCTTATGGAAGTTTATCAGCCCAATTTCTTCGATGGCTAGCTATGATCTTGGTAAGAATGCCCTCAATAACCTTGTTGGTGCTTACCACTTGGCCATTTTCTTGTGGATGATAAGGCGAAGTGATTCTATGACAGATTTTGTATTTTTTAAGCAGGCTATGAATCAAATGAGATGTACACTAGGAACCTCCATCTGTCACTATTTCTTTGGGTACTCCAAAGTAGACAAAAATACCTTCAAACAAGAAGTTTGAAATAGCCTGCTCTATAGCTTTGGTTAATGCTTTCGCCTCAACCCATTTTGTGACATAGTCGGTTTAAATAGAATGTAGGATTTCTGCTAAGATGACGAGTTAATTGGTCCTACAAAATCTAGGGCCCATTTCTAAAATGGTTCTAAAACTATTCGTAGTCGCAATGTCATTTCGTCTGATTGGAGTGGTTGACCCATTCTCTGGCAGTTGTTACATCTCTTGAAAATTTTCTTAGAATCTTGGAAGATTGTGGGCCAATAGTATCCTATTGAGAGCATCTTGTATCCTGTTCTCTTATCTGCAAAGTGTCCTATGCAAGGTTCCTCGTGACAAGCTCGAAGGATATCAAAAATTTCATCCTCCCTTACACATCTTCTAATCTGATTTTATGGCCCATTTTGATAGAGATTTCCTTCTATCCATGAGTATCTAGCACTTTCCTAAATGATCCTTCTTTTCTCCTTGTAGGATAGGTGTTGGGGGATTTTTCCCGGAGCAAGATAATTAGCTATTTCTGCATACCATGATGGGTAAATTGAAATCCAGAAAAGAATCTTCAATAGGAATGCTTTCACTACCAACATTCAACCTAGAAAGAAAATTATCTAGTTCATTATCTTTCCCTCTACCTTTCATTGACCAAGTATTATATGGTCTTGTAGGAAAGAAGTTCTTCTCTTTCATGGATGGATTCAGTGGTTACATTAAGATCTAAATCATCCCAGAGGACCAAGATAAAGCCACCTTCACCTGTCCTTGGGGTACCATTGCTTATAGGGTCCATCCTTTTGGATTATGCAATGGCCCTGCAACTTTTCAAAAGGCAGTCCTGAGCATCTTTGCAGATCTAGTCCATGACTCTCCAGAAATTATATGGATGATTTCACCCCCTATGGGTGTGATTTCCTGGATACTCTCTCTAACTTAGGGAAAGTATTAAACAAATGCATTGAAATGAACTTATCTGTTAGTCCTAAGAAGTATGAGTTCTTGATGAATGCAAGGACCATTCTAGGTCACTCAATATCCCAAGAAGGGCTGAAAGTGGACCCAAATAAAATTGATATTATAAAGAGGGTCCCTACTCCTCAGAAGCGGAGGGATGTCAAAATTTTCTTGGGCTTAGTTGGATACTATAGAAGATTCATAAATGACTCCAACAAAGTAGCGTCACCTTTGTTTGGACTATTTGCCAAGGACTCCAAATTTTTATGGTCAGAAAGCTTCCAAGGGGCCCTAGAAACCTGTTGAGGCCTTGGAAATTGTTGCCACAACATCGGGGATAACCACCCGGTCCGGACCTTGGTACAACTCCTTTTCCCTTTGGAATGGTGGCTTCGACTGGAGATAACAGGACCAGTTTCCCGATAATGAAATAAAAGGGATGGATGGGTGATGAATAAATTGTTTAAATGATAGGCGAATAACTTATTCTATTGGCAAAAATAGGGAAACTAATACTAATCCCGGGGACAACTTATTCATTCAGAATGTAGCGTTAAATAATCTTTATATATTTATCAGGCATATAGATGACTCTGTAAAATAGATAAAAGATGTTCAATCATTCAAAGATTGCTTCACATGAATAGTCACAATGAAGCGATAAATACAAATTACTACATTCACTGTTTATATCATCGATACATATATACGTTTGAAAGGGAAGCATGTG